>JACMIF010000020.1:0-15546 GCA_014805445.1 Diplogasteroides magnus | reverse complement strand
TCCCCCCCCCCTTCATCCATCGGCTATCACAAAGACCTTGCATAATGCGCCAAGCGCTTATGAACGTCGTAAATTTGAGGCCAAAGAAGGTGAGAACGGTCGCGTGCGAGAAAGTACAAGAAAGGGAGACAAGGGGAAACAAGGAGGGACAAGGCTAAGATATCCAAGGACACACTATCCATCTAATCACTCGTTCGTGGGAAAGTTTGCATTCTCTGATGTATCTTTTCAAACAAGGACATGTCTCATCTCCAATCTTATACCGGAACTCACTTTGCAATACTCGCTTCAAGGGATTTGACTCTGTTAGGGGCATCAGATGATAGTTTGGGGGAAGAGACTCCGTTCTCCTTACTGAACAACATTGAATGACAAGATTGAGGGATAATAAACATACACATGCTCTTTGGCCTTTGTCAATTCTTCTTGTAGATTTTTCTTCTCCTTTTCAAGATCTTTCTTAGCAGAGGATTCTTCGTCCACAAGTTTCTGTAGTCTACTCAGTTCAATCTTATGTCTGTAATGACTTGATTATACAAAGACACAACATCATTACATACTCTTTAGATGACTGTTCTTTCTCCATTATACCATTCTTCTTCACTAAATCTACTTCATTCACTGCTTCCCTCACTGTTGCCTCCATATTATTCCGTACAGTTTCTTCCCTAAACGTATAATCCCAATCCTGATAAAGTATTCAAGAGCACTCACTCTTTCAGTTTCTGCTGAACAGCAACCAAATCGGCTTTAGTTGCATTGAACTTATCGGAGGACGATTGGAGTTCCTCTCGGAGAGTTGATATCTGTAACAATGACACTCTTTATGGAAAAGAAACATAATAATAGGTACACACCTCAGAACAGAGTCTTTCTCCCCGTTCAGATTCCTTCCTGGCCTCTTCCAACTCTGCTTGAACTGCAAGAAGTTTTAACTCCACAGCTTTAGTTGCATTGTTCTTCTCATTTGCCACACGAAGATCATCCCGAAGAATTGAAATCTAGGAGAATTATTTTATAGCCAACCACATCGACTTTATAAACCTCAGAATTGAGTTTCTGTCCTTGTTCAGATCCTTTTCTGGCTTCCTCCAATTCTTCCTGGAGCACAGTCAGCTTGGCTTCAAGATCTGCTTTCGTTGCAACATATTGCACCTTGGACATTCGAAGTTCTTCACCAAGAGAAGTGATCTACAAATAGAAATATTCGCAGAGTCTTGGCAGCTTACGCAGTATCCACTATCCAGTCTAAGTGCCCCCTATTGTTACCCAAAAGCAGTGTGCACATCACTATTAGAAGGTCATCAATAATGCACATTCCTCCATTGATTTCGCTCAATTTGTTATTCGTACGAAAAACTCCGTTTTCATCGCTATCAGAATATTGCGCTATTTACTGACAAGGAGTTGTCCAGGATCACTGAGCACATTTCCTGTTATCCATCATACAATACAATCACCTGTCGAAAGCCCATCATGTTTGGAATTACAAAAAAACCGGATAAAGAAATGGAAAATTCAAACGTCAACAGGCATCGATACACTTTGAAAGATTAGAGCTTCACCATCTTCCTGATTGAGGGTCAGTAGCCATCAAGATAAGCGAAAGTGTTCATGGTGCATGGAAAATTACAATGTGATACACCAACAGCTGACGTCTACATTCGGGAATTTTTAGTGAGCAAAAACAAAATTGCTCAGAACATTCTCCCCAACATAATCCATACCTCAGAACAGAGTCTTTCTCCCCTTTCAGATTCCTTCCTGGCCTCTTCCAACTCTGCTTGAACTGCAAGAAGTTTCAACTCCATTTCAGCTTTAGTTGCATTTTGTTTCTCATTTGCCACACGAAGATCATCCCGAAGAATTGAGATCTAAGCGATTTCTGTTATTCCAATGCACATTGACTTTAGCCACCTCAGAATTGAGCTTCTGTCCTTGTTCAGATCCTTTTCTGGCTTCTTCCAATTCTTCCTGGAGAACTCTCAGCTTGGCTTCAAGATCTGTTTTCGTTGCAACATGTTGCTCTTTGGCCAGACGAAGTTCTTCACCAAGAGAAGTTATCTACAAATGAAAACAATAGCATTTACTTGTAGATCATCCAACCTCCTCAGTCAGTTTATGTGCATATTCAGCTCTTTTCTTCGCCCCAGTCAATTCATCCTCAGCATGACGCAGTTTCCCCTCCAATTCAGTGATTTCAGACAATCGAGAAGACAATTCATTCCTTTCCTTTTCTGCCTGAAATACCGAGATTAGAACTGGTAAAGACAAATAATTGAGGGGAAATTAACATAAAGAATAACAAAACAAGGAAGGGTAACAGTTCAATCACTCCACAATTAGGGAACGCATTTTGGAAATTTTAACCTGCGAAATCTCGTTGGAGCGGTTGTCTCTCACTTCGACAGACAACAACTCGACGGTGATTCGGGAGGTTATATTTTCGAAATGTGTTCCCTAACCACAATACCATACAACATCTACCTTTCCAACTCGCCTGAACATTCACTGGATGCTCATCCTGGAGATTACATTCTTTATTTTCACATTCATTCTTTTTCTAGTGTGCAATAAACTGTCCACGTACCTCATCACGAAGTTTGAGCACAAAAGCATCATGTACATCTGCATTCTCTTTCAATTTCAACTGTAATTCTCAATTCATCAAGAATGATTCATTCACTCTACCGAATGTTCTCTCTCCAGTTCCTCCAGTTGTTTCTTCACTTTTCTCGAGAATTCCTCTGCTTCCTTCATCTTTGCAGCCTTTTCTGCTTCCACAACCGCATTAACTCCTCTTGCCTTTTCAGAATCCTGAAGTTATTATGAATGTCAAATTGGACTGGAATGCCTATTCTTACCTCCAACAAAGCATCAATTCTTGATTGTAGTTCGTCTGCCCTTCCTTCGTGTTTTCTACCGTCTGCCTCTACTTCTTTCAGCCGCTGCGTCGTTTTGGACAGCTAAAATGTCAAGAAAATTACACAATAATTCTTCCATAAATACAAAGTTAAAAATAATGAGCAGTGAGTCACCTCATTCTTTGCAGACTCAGCTTCGACACTTGATTTATCAGCTGCTGACTTCAACATTTGCATCTCTTGCCTCAGACTATCACAATCGCGGGTCTTCTCTTCTACGGAGACAACGATGACAGAATGAAGAATATAACAGACTGACCTTCCAAATCCTCGATTGCCTTTTGACTGGCCTCAGCCTCTATCAATAGAGCTTCATACTTTGCATTCAATTTGAATGATTCCTCCTTTTCCTTTCTTCTTTCATCTTCCATTGTGAATGATTGTGAAGATGCTTCAGAATGAGCTCTAAAGAGGACATTTGTGATTGACTAACAGTTCCCTTCTCACTTGTGTGTCTTATCCTTCCATTCATTTACTTCTTCTTCTCTCATTCTGCATTCTTCTTGTAATTGTTCATTCTCTTCTCTCGCATCATTCAATTCCTTGTGTAGTTGTGATACTTCCGAGGACAATTCCCTGTACAATCCCTCTCTCTTCCCCTTCCTCCTCTTCATTCCTACTCATTCTGTTGTCTTGCTGCCTGTAGTGATCCCACCAGAGTCATCAACTCCTCATGAACATCTCCTCGTGCAGCCTGGACTCTCTTTGTCTCTTGTACAGTATCCTCCATCTACACAATACACATTCAGAACAACCACCAGGACTCATTCCCACCTGTTTCTCCAATTGTTGTACTCTCCTTTCCCTATCATCTCTTTCTCTTTCAACAGCAGACAATTTCGCTTCTACCGTAGCCCTGTACAGGAATATAAAGATGAACCATTTGGATGGAACTCACAATTTGATTTCATTCTGTCGAGTTCCTTCCAGAGATGCCTTCAGAGATGCGATTTCCTTCTCAGAACGATCGACTACCTGCAAGTGAACTGTTCAATATCCTTTCTACTCCTGGATTTATAACCTCTTTCTGTCTTCTTTCTTCTTCATTCAACCTCTGCCTCAATGACTGTTCTTGTTCTTTCGCCTGTTGTAGTTGTGACTCCATCACTTGCATCTCAATTCATTCATCTTTTCTCCTGAATGTCATTCTCCTCACCTCTTCTCCCTTTGTTCCTTGTACAGAATCCAATCTTGTCTGCAGTGTGGATGTTCTTCTCTCCTCATTGACTGTCTTCTCATTTGCCATTCGAACTTCTTCATCTGCTTTCCTTATTCTTCCCTCCAGTTGTTCTTTCATTTGTTCAACATTCTGGCAATGTCCATTCCATCCTCCTTCCCCTTCATTCCAACCTGTAACTTCTCCCTCGTTTCAGCTGTTTCCTTGAGCGAATTGTCCAATCGAATCTCCAGTTTCCTCATGTCAATCTCCATTGTCTGTATCCTCTCTTCTGCCTCTTTAGCTGCTTCCACAGCACTAAGAAGGCCTTCAAACGGGATGAGAGGGTATATTCCAACCTGTCCCTTAGTACAGATTCCCTTCTCACATAGTTCTGTCTTTCTACTTCAATGTTCTTCTTAACCATTGCCAGTTCTTCTTTCACACTTTCATCTCTCGATGGATCCTAGAGAAACAGAAATGATAATTTCATACGGGAAACATTCAATACCTGTTTAGCCAGCATGACACTTTGTAGTGCCGCACTCTTCATACTCAATTCCTTTTCCTTCGATTCCAACTCTGTCGCCATCTTCTTCCTCTGTACTCCTCATGGATTGTTATAAGTAATAGTGACCATTACCTCGATCTCGTTTCTTGCAATTGTCAATTCCATTTCTTCTTTTTGTCTCTCGAGTCTTTCTTTCTCTGCTCGCGATTCCTTCTCCAATCGCTACAAAAACGATAATTACAGGTCATCGGCAACCATTTGAGAGAAGAGGAAAGGGAATAAATAGAGTGGAGACTGTTGCCCGTCACAAACACGTAGAAATATCAAAAAGTGGCACATATTGTGTATTTTCACACGTTTGAATTTAGAGAGCCCAAAATCAATATGATACCTTGTACTCTTGTTGCAATTGTTCGTTGTTCCTCTTCGAACTGTCATCTTGTTGGAATTCTGCCACTTGTGCAATCAAAGAGTTGATCTGTAATGGAAGAGAATGAGAAGGAATCAAGTAATCGGGGTTTATAAATCCGCAAAAATACATTTCTCATTCGTTTGATCTCTGCGGAACGGTTATCTATCCAAAATAGAGACAACCTAGGTATCCGCTAAGATCAAATGAATGAGAAATTGTAGAAAATCTAGAATGAAGACTTACCTGTAGGAATAATTCATGTTTTTCGTTCTGTTCTCTATCCAATTGCATTGTAAGTTCTCTCTTTTGTGCCATAATAGTCTGTACATCTTGGGGTAGATTTCTCCTCTGTTGGTCCCTTCAATGGCTTTCGTGTGTAAACAAAACCAACCCAATACAAACCTATCATTTTCAAGCTTCGTTACTTGCTTCTTCAAATCGTTATACTCCGTATTCCGTTTACTTAGCTCTTTCTGAAATTACACAAATGTTGCCACGATATACACACAAGAAAATATGTCAAGAAATTGGTTAAAGTATGTTCGGAATACCTTTAGAGACTCAATCTCTTTGGTAGTCATTTCACATTAGTCGATTGAGTAATAGCATCCTAAATATGCAGAGGACGTAGAATGGAACGAACGACAAACATACGAAGAGAGTGAATAACAAGAGACAGTTCGAGGTAGAAACGATCGATGGAGGGAGACGAGAGGTGAAAGTTGTGTGCCCTCAAGGGTCGGGACTAGTCCACAATAGAAACAATCACGATTATGGAGGGAAAGAGAATGAATGAGTAGAAGAGAGAAGACGTCCGTCCTATCGATTGATTGGAGAGCAAATACTCTGATAACGAGTCTCTTTCATAAACAATCAACCTTTTCCATTGTAAACACTCAATGGCAGGTGGGAGTGAAAGGGTCGTTGACTGGCAACAATTAGGACAATGAGAGGGGGGAATAGTCACCCTTTTAAACCCCTCATAACACATTATCTACGTCGTCTTATGAGATGTTTCCCATTTGGAATTGGGAGATTGCGTGTAGAAGCATTTAAAATGAGGAGGAGAGACATATGGATTAGACTCACTCATCTTCTTCCTACAACCATTAGAGTCTCTTCCGGCATATATGGACGGCCATATGTACCACGAATATCGAGTACATCAGGTTGGTATTCGGATTGACTATAGGAGAATAATCATTCTATTAGCTTGTACAGGAAACAATAGATGCAGTAATGGAGAATGGATCGAGTACAATGGAAAGTGATGAGGCGACGAGTCTGAGAGATGAGTTCAAGAGTGATATTAGTGATAAGGTGAGTGACTATCATATTATGGAATGGAGAAGGAATTGAGAATGATTCGGATGAAGAACCAATACTCGATGAATCTCATCTAGCAAGAGCTCATTGGATTCAATTACACAAGACGAACAAACAGGTACAACCACATCTTAGTATAGCCATCCATTGGACTATCAGGGGATGGTGATTCAAAACGCCTTCATTCATCTCATGGATGACCACAAGCACACACGTCCTATATGGCAATTTGGAAGGAATATTGATGACAAGATGAAGAATTGGCGGAAGAAACTACATGATGACTTCTATTTCAGGTGTGAATGACATGCATGAAATAGGAAATGAATGAGATTGAGACATCATTGTGCATCAGTACAAGCAGCATTCACAATGATAATGGAGAACAAGGATGATTCATCCTCTCTTTGTCGTCTTTTACATGAAGTTGGAGCACATCATTTCTTCTATGATGCATATGAACCACATATGGAGGTACACTCACTCATTCACTCACTCTCACTCAATCCTTCAGCTATTCCAAGATGCTGTACTCAATGCAATGAAGAAGATTCTCGTGGGTGCAGATGAATTGGATGAAGAAACAGAAAAGTCATGGATACACGTTAGAATATCCTCTTTCAAAAAAATGGCAAGCGCTATTTCAGCTCTTTGAACAGATAAAGAAGCATATGATAGAAGGAATTGCCATTCAAAGGGCATCCTACTTGAAATATGCAGTGACTGCACAAGAATTCGAGGAAATTCGAGATGTGAGATCGTCAAAAAAATTTTGCAACCGAGAATTCAGTTATGGAAGAGGATCGAGGATTTCGGAATCGACGAGGCTGGACGAAAACTGTGTGAGACTGCATTGCAGGTTGAGACTGAGGTCATTTCACAAGTACAAGTATCTATAGTCATACATTTCCCTTCTTCGTAACTACGACTTATCGTTGCCAATTCCTGAGATTCCACCATTCGACAGTGAAGTATTCAACCAATTCGCCCAGATGACTATGGCGGTGAATCAAAAAAGACTTCCAAGATGAACAACAGACAGTTCAGGCACTCAAAATCACTATAGACAACTACGATCAAACGGAAGGATTCGTGAATCTTCCAGAGAAATTGTCAGAATATGCAATAACATGCATGATTCTGGACGTTTCGCCTTCCCTTGTGAGGAAAGCGTTTATGGAAGGTGAGAAGGGAAGGAAAGGAGAAAGAATGAATGATGCACAGGAATGGTTGACATGATACAGACTGTATTGGATGGAAGAGAATTGTCTGAGAATGAGAGACAGACTTGGTGTAAGATATATCGTGTACTCGAACAGGTGAAAGATACACAACAACCAATCACACATCTATTTACAGTCCATTCTAATCAATATCGCCGAATATTGATTGTATTTGTAAGAGATGAATGACTAACCTTCACATCATTCAGTTCTTTCTTCATTGTCACTCCATTCTTTTGTGTCGCCAATGAACCAATTTGTGCATTCAATAAATGATTCTGGAAGAAGAAAGACTGTTATTACACGGGATTCATCCACTCACACATTGATGTGCATCCGACAGTTCTTTTTCCAATCGTCTAATTGCCGTGTCCTTGTTATTTATACTTTGTGACTGCATTGCTACTTGATTTCTCAATGAACTCATCTGCAATGAACAGTTCACTCTAAGGAAGAGATGGAAATGAACCTGTGAGGTTGTGTCACTGATGTCATCATCTTCACCAGAAATGGAACTTCCATAGTTGGATGATGCAGACTGAAATAAGAAAGTCAATGGGAATATTGAATGAATATTAGTCATAATGAATGTGTTAACAGTGACTTTCTGCATGTGTTCTATCAAAGATTGAGATGAATTGATGACGCGAGATAATTCTGCCATCTCTATTTCCATAGCGCCTCTATTTCAACTGCAACAATACTATGGAGAGGGACATTACACGAAAGGATGAAAGGAACGAAATGAATGATATCTCATCCATCACTTAACACGAAAGAGGGAAAGATGTTATAGAAGAACAGCAGAGAAAGGAAACAGGAATTGTCCCTGTGACATTGTGTGATAGTCGATGTTGATTAGTGCAACCTTTCCAAAGGGGAAAGTGACTGGCCTTCTCTCCATGATGCGTCTTCATTTCCTGTAGTAGTTTCTCCTTTATCTCTTTGCATGTTTGTCGCATCTCGTCAGGATTTGTCCGTTCTTCGTCCTGATAAAAGAAAGAATTGCCACTCAGATATCTAAGACAAACAGGATAAGTTGGATGGTAGACTGTAGATTGTCCCTTCTCTTCATTCCATGGATTGTACTTCTCAATACAGTAATCTCGATGTTCATCCATTCTGACAACTAACTTGATTCTCTGGAGGAATAGTTCGTATTGTGACCTGTCGCACTTTCCCATACTTCTTGTTCTGTGTGTCATTGGATGAATCGAATGTCCAAACTGTTCCTCCCGTTGATTCACATGTCGAATTGTATACACTTGGATAGTTTGAACTGAGAAAGACAATAAAGACGTGTAACATTGATAGACAAACCTGATACGGGATGTATCATCTCTTTGTGAATCAAATGGACCACCACGAAGAATTCTCGATGGAGCAGTCACTCCAATTCCAATCAGATCAACTCTCACTATACGTTCAGTCTTATCACGAACTTCCGGCTGAGATTGACTAAAAGACATCAAAATGAATGCAAAGTACATAAAAGTATGAACTGACTGATAATATGCCTTGGAGTCAGATGCCTCCACTGGCAGTATCCTCACAGGACGAGTATATCTCGTAGCAGAATACTTGTAGTTCTTGCTGGATCGTTTAGATCTTCTCCAACTGGCTGGCATAGTAGAGTAGCCACGGTCCACATTCATTCTCTTCTGTCTCATTCCCTTTCAAAATGTTTCCATTGTCGACTCACCCCCTCAACACACGCATCCTCTCCCTGTGAAAACAAGGCTCTCCTCTCTTTGACAATGCCATTTGGGATCTGAAGTGATTGGATGCATCAAGAGGGGACTGTCTCACCTCTGGTCCTTCGTCGTCTGTGGTGCAGCAAGGGGCAACTGCATCTCGACCCAAGTCGGACATTCCTCGTTGTCGACGAGGAGAGTAGTCGACTATTGTGTCAGTCGAACTAGAATCAGATGATGTGGCTGTGAAAGAGATTGAAGAGTTGGGCAGAGGAGAAAGCATGAAATATCGATGAATGAGGAAGAAGAGGAAAGAGGAAGAGGAAGGATGAGGACGAAGCAAAAGAGGACAAATCAGAACAAATGGGAGGGAAGCCTGGTGTATTGAATGATTTGGAATGGAATGAATGCCGGCAAAAGAAGAGCAAACAAAAGAATGGAGATATTGAGGCACATTTGATAGTCTCATAAGGGTTATATAAGTGAAAAAGGGGAAAGGGTCATGACTGAATGATGAATCACAAAAGGAAGACATTGAGAGATGGAAGAATAAAGAGAAAGAGGGAATGAAAGGGAGAATGAAAAGTGGGGATGAGATGAGATCTGCACAGTGGCCACACAACAAAACACTCATCAGTCTAAGTATAACGATTACATTTGAATGACCTGTGAACGCTTACTTGCAATGAGATGAATTGTAATGGACGAATTCCGTTCTGTGTAGACCCTTCATTGATGAATAGCGTAGTTTATCACTCAGTAATACCATCCTGAACAAGAAAATGAACAAAACTATTCACGAATGGGCAAGGGGGGTATGTAACACTTGTGAAGTACCAGTAGACTATGCAAATACAACAAATGTTCCACTATATTCAAGGTTATAAAGAGGTGCGAAATGGACAATTTGTAGAGGAGAAAGAGAAAGGATTGACAAGGGACGTTCTCGAGGAGCAAACGTCAATCTTCTCCAAGCACACCTATTATACATCTCAAATCTGTTTATCCTCTTCAGAAGGAGAGAGAAGGCAATCGGGAAAGTAAGAACAGGTGCAAGGGAAGAAAAGGGAAGAAAACGAAGATGGATAATAGGCCTTCCATTCAAATGCCTCATTTATTCACACCATCATTCGAACCAAAATGATTCTTACATATGAAAAACAAGCTGAACGAGACGAGACGATCGTTCAGCATTATTTTCAAATACAACTAATGATTGAAATCATATTTACGACAAAATTACCTTTTCTGTGATCACCAAAAAACATAGACGCCAGTATTTACAGAGTGAAACCCAGGTGGCATTCCATCACTCGTGTTCTCCATCGCGCGGTCGTGTGACAGAGACGACTGCGAGAATGAGAGTGCAGAGAGACGGAATGCACGTATGGGATTCACTCTACCAAGGCTAATAAACCCCATAAATACTAAGGATCGCATTATGGAACGTTATTGACAGCCGATCATTTCTAGCCGTCTAATTTCATTCCTAGCGGTCGTCTCTGCGAAGTGAGAGATGACCGCTAGGAATGAAATGAGACGGATAGAAGCGAACGGCTGTAAATAACGTTCCATAATGCGATCCCTACCCCATACCTAAAAATATAACAAAATTTGTCCATTGAATAATCCTGTGATGGTTTCTTCAATATGAAGACGATATATCCGAACTTTTTCGTGTGCCGAGCGAGTATTTCTTCTTGGCCTGTGCTCATTACCCCTTACTCTAATGCCAAACACCCAAGTTCTAGCAACAAATCATTTGTGATTTTGTCTATTCATCAATCGAGGGCCATCTTGTACTACCGTAGATGTTATTTCGGTCGCTTTCACGTTCCTTCTCAACAACAAATGCTTCGGCCACTACTCTGGTCACCCATTCAATCTTCGCGTAAGTCTGGTTCTCCTACCTATTAATAAAAGCCTCAATACCGTGATAGTGCAACAAAATATAGTTGGTGCAGTATTTTGTCTCCTCCTCATGACAATTCTTCTGCAGTTGCATGATGCCCCATCAGTTATTGGAGACAACAACGTTGTAACAACATCAAATCCCCTGGGTGAACGAAACATGGACGCAAGAGTTAAACCGTTTATATCGTTTAATTTGTATCCGTTTTATTTGTAATTTTTAGATTACCTCTTACATAGTTGTATATCTCGTTCGCTCTTTTAGCGTTCTATAGATTCTCGATAAGCCATTGCAAGAGATTTACGTTGAGGGGTTGTCAGCTGCTTGCGACTCACCAGTGTCCTCCCCACCCGCCATCTCCAATGTCCTTCTCTCACATATCTCCTCTCATCTGGACATCTTATCTTCTCACAATACTGTTTGCCTCGGCATCCATGGCCAACAATGATTGTGTCTTATTCGTCTGGATAAGTATTGTTCCGTGCTCTGTTCTTTCCTTTTCTCTGTGATCTATTTATTCTTTCTGGGAGTGGGATTGTCCTTTGGTGGTTATCATTTATGCGCTGCGGTCCATATACTCATGGCCATTACATACGCATCGTTCCTTTTCTTTGCGTAAAGTGCAGTTGCATCTAATAGTTCCATCGCATCATTTGTATCCTTTCACTCGGAATTGCAGGAAATAGTTGACATAATACGTCCCCTTAATGTCCATTCGTTTGCAAGAACGATGACCACTCTTCCTTTATTCTTCCGCCTTGTTTTCTATGCATTGTGATCAGTCTGGAAGGAACTTGCGAGATGTTTCCTTGTTCATTGTCTAGAAAGATCGTTGATATTTAGTAGGGTTTCTAAAACGTTGGTAAAGTGCATTCATCCATTGTCTAAATCTGTGGGAGACAACAGCTCTTAGCAAATTAGACGGCCGACGAATGCACTCTACTACCGTTTTTTAATAGAAACTCTATTCGATTGCAGACATGCGACCTCCACGGTTACTTCCAGACTCCACCAAGGTTGCAATACCTTCCAGGGTGAAGAAAACATGTAAAGGTAACATTCATCTTTTGCGTCTTGATCGAGTTCTTGCTCAGATCCTTCACCTACCCTTCCCCGTCTCAAATTGGCCTCAGTCAGTTCAGAGCCTGAACACAAGGCTCCCAGAATGAGTTTATCTATGAGAAGAAGGTTATCTCAATGTCAGATGGAAAGAATAAGGGTCTTTTATTCAGAACAAACTCATCAACTCCCACTAGTCGTCCCTCTATTACACGTCTTCCGCCACTCAACGCTAGTGATACTATTCCCACACAGGTATAACAAACAAAGCGAAATATGTACGACTGATCTAAATAAGGTATTGTTCTTTACCAATCAAATTGTAAGATTGTGATGTTGCACAATTGTGATTGTCTTGTTGAGTAAGGGGTAGTTCACCTTGTACTGTTACTGCCCCCTCCCATAATTACCTTGAGCCCTCAATTCGTCTGTTCTCTCTCTCTTCTTAGTGTTCGATGGGAAAGGGTCAGAGAGGGGAAGTCTCTCACTATTCAATACAAAGATGACCACCTTTTCAACCACTCTTATGGTCTTTTCATGAGGAGATTGCCCTCATTCCAAATGGTCTTTCTTAACAGTATTCGTCTGTCTCTCTTGAATGTTTTCTGTTGTGATGCTTCAACTTCTCTTCTCGCTCTTCGGCCGCCTTCTTCGTGTCCCTTTGCAAACAATCACAAATACACCTGGTAGGGCCATCGATTCATTTCCCTATTCATATCTACTCATTCCCATTCTTTCTTTCAACTACTCAATTGACTCCTCATTGTCCCATCTAACCAGCCCCGTTCCCTCATCTCATTCAAGTGTTCACTCTAAATGCTCTCATGCGAAATGATGACTAATGTCCTTATCAATTCATACCACCTTCTTATTTTGTTGTGTGTAGAAAGTGAGAGTCTTTGGTGTGTAGAGTATTCTCATCTCAAGGGAACACTCCATCTCATTATACCCCCATGCAGTCTCATGTACTAATCACTCTATCCTGTCAATTTCTTTCTATTCTCCACACAACAAGAGACCATCCTTCATTTCTTTCATCGAATTAATCCGACTGTTTAAGTATCGACCGATGGCACACTAAATTCCATCTTTTCTGTTTCTTCCCGTGGATGAAATGGTTGAATGGATGCGTTCTCATTATTTGTCGCACACCTTGTGTAGACCTGAGAGAGGAAGGGGGTTGTAATGGGATATGCTGAGTCTCTATCCAGAGAAGGGTCCAGTCAGTATCCTTTCCTTCCCCCTTTCAATCTCTTTCCCTTCTATGGATTATCTTCCTTTGATCCACCATCAAATGTGTGCATGATTCTTTGTGTGCATCTTCACTTCGATTTCTTCTCTGACCGGTCAGATGTTTGAGATGCAATGAAATGGGTGCTTATCCACGTTGAGTTCTTTACTCCAAGGGCGTTTCTTCCCATTACTCCTTTACTTTCAGTTGCCATTTCGAACAGATAAGATTCCTAAATGAGATTGCATTTCCCTTTCTTTCCAATTGCTCTACCTGTACAGGGGGATTACCCTGTGTGCTTCCGAATGGCATTGTTCAGTGGGGGATTGGTATAATCTGTCCCTATACAGAGAATGTCATGTCTATCCTTATCACTCACTGCTTAGTATCAGTGAATGGAAGATACCAACCATCTGTCCCTTTATGGCCCCTTCCATTCCCTTCCCAGTCCTTCCATTCAATGTTCTCTTCCATTCCTTCTTATTCTCTCTTTCATTTCCGTCTCTCTCTATGATACCTCTCTCTTCTTTCCTTCATCATTTCTCATATAACATGGGTAACTTCTCTTTCCGTCGAATGATCGTTTACATTGTCAATTGTGATCGATTTCCAATTCGAGCTATTGTGTAAACACAAAAGTGGAATATTGTTCATTTGAGATGGAGGGCGTTTGAATTGAATTGGTTGCCATGGTTGAATGTATTTCCCTTTTGAGTCTCTTTCACTTCTTCGTTCTCTCATGTATAACATCCATTATCACATGTCCTATCAGACATATACTCATGGAGAAACAGTGGATAAACGCCACGTGGGAAGCTCCCTCTAGACTGGCCTTAGCTGTCTGACAGTCAGTTGATGCCCCTAAGGGGCTAAATTCCTGAATACGGGTGTAACTTTACCAGAAAGAGATATGAGAGTTGTCTGTCCATTCGCGTGTGTCGTCCTTTTCACTCCTTGAGGTGCTTTTCGATTGTTTGAGTATGGGATGAATTCTTGTTCACTTCCGTTATCCCCTCGTCTCTTCTTCTCTTCTCTTTCATTTATCTGCCATTCCATTTCAACTTCTGAATGTCCCTTCTCCTCTTTCACCTCCATTACATCCACATCGTTATGTGTTTATGAAAACACGTCGTTCATTCTCTCCTTTCTTCTCCTTTCCTGTAAACTATTCAATCCATTCATTTGTACACAATACAATTGACAGTCGATTATTTGTTCTGCGAGATAAAACCGTGTTCACTTTCCATTCCAGTCAGTGAGAGTTCACGATTCTTTGATCACTTCTTACTGTAGCTGGTGATCTGTCTTTCCATTGTAATGGATGTCAATCTATAATCCCATTTGTGTTGAGTGACATGTATCCATATGTTTCCTTGTCCAGGTTGTCTCCCTTTATATTTACTCCATCCTCTTCTTCATCCAATCCCTCCATTCCTCATCTCCTTATTCCTTTTGTCTGATTCCTTCACATGCCTAATGTACCCTTTGCCCTTCTTCTCTTCCAAGTGGTTTAGACCTGCTTCTCGCTCACTTCTTGCATTGAATTGTGTTGAAATGGAGGGAGTGGAGGGGTTCCCTCGTTTCCCTTCCGGATTCCCCCCTGGAGCTTCTTTTCTCTATGATCTAATGCGCTCAACGCGCATCATCCCTATTCATTGTGGAGGCGTTTTCTCTTATGAATCATTTGTATGAATTGGTCTTTTCTTGATTGGAGATCCTCATATTCATCCTTCGTCTTTCACTTCATTGTCACTCTCGCGTTCACGTGTTGTGTGACATGTGTTATGTTTCAGTATTCGAACGAGGGCCATTCTGGCCTCTTCCTCCCCTTTTTCCTCCTCCAGGAGGAATTCGCCCTATATGGTACACAATGGGAAACAAATCATCACAATTTTACATCTCTCATTCTATTAATCAAAATACATAGCATCACTGTAATAATTAGTCATTCTTGAAAGTATTCAGAACAGAAATAGAGGGCATCACCAAAAAAGAGCTTATAATATTAATTAATAGTTTGTGTTTAAGGCGAAGTTGGAACGAGTAATCGGATGTACATGTGTGTGCCAGTCTTCAGTTGCTACAGATGAGAAGACAG
>JACMIF010000019.1:77624-97103 GCA_014805445.1 Diplogasteroides magnus | reverse complement strand
TCCTAAATGTTTCCATTCCTTCGTTGCTCTCCTTTTGTACACTCTTCGCTGGATGTGCATAAATCTTGTCGAGCTCATCTTTCTTTGTTGGTTCTCAGGAGCCGAAAAGCACATCTTCGCCCTATTCAACGGGGCTATGAGCATCTTGCGGAGCGGTGTCATTGCAAGCGCAAACACTGCTTGGCTTTACACGCCCCATTGGTTGAGGGAGGAGATGGACCAATGGGAGTGAAGGGTTAGACTCCGCCCACCTATTGGACAGGTGGGCATTCCCTCAATGGTATTATCTTTCCCTCCACTCAATCACAACATCTCTAATTGGCCAGTTCACTTCTCTTCACTCACAAGTGAAAAATAGATTCGTCGTCAATTTCGAGTATCCATTTATATCTCACTCGCTTTGTTGTTGAGCTATTTGAGATATGTGCCTTCTTTGTCATGTTCACTGAAGTATCGCATTGAAGTATCAGTAATTACGACTAATTCAACAATAGCCTCTTTCGCCGCTTTCGCCTAATAGCCGCCTCTTTCGATTCTTTGCTGCTACTATATAACCAGAAAAACATCGAAATGTGTTTTATTGGATCGAAAGTGCGAAAAGTTAAACAATCATAACATGACCGATCCGCATTTTACTTGACATCTATTCATTTCCCTACATAAAACTTCTCGATTCTTCTTACCCATCTCATTTCCTCGCCTGTCTTCTTCTTCCCCTACCGTATCCCCAACTCTTTAGTGTCCCTCATCTCCTCTAACTCGTTCTTCCTTGTCCATTCACCGTTGAGTGCAAACAAGTTGTGTAAGTAGTTCGTCCATTCAGCCATCTTCTTCTTCCCCGATGGCCCTAAACTTCTCCATTGAACGTCTGGTTACACCGGGTGGAGGACAGGATTCAGACACAGAAAAGGAGCAGGACAGTCAAGAGGAGAAGGGAGAGAAGAGTGAGAATGTTATGAGAGAAGGCAATAGTGTCCAGACAATGAGCTACTTCGACGTTCTTCTACCCCATGTACAGGTGAGACCTCTCCCCTTATATCACGGTGAAAGACAAGAGCGCCAATACATTTGCGCCAAAATTGTGAAATTTGCACTTATCCCATCATCATGAAGACAACTATGGCGTATTTGTCCACTTCATCAATATGGCGCAACGGTCTACGGCGATCTTGTCTTTCGCCCATTTATCATTCTGCGTTGTCATTTATTATGGATTTTGACGAATGATCTTCAGATGGCATCGTCAAATCCTCTCCTGGCAGGAAGCTCAGAAAATATGGCCAGTACTCAACTGCGAATGTGGTCGCAACAATGGCTGGAACTCCTCCAACAATCGACCGCCTCTCATCTAGGTACGGTAGAAACTGTGAGAACTGTTCATGCATTTTCTTGATAGGGGAAGCAGCAGCTGGTCTATTTTTGCAACCATTTCGAAAGCACAAGCGAATCAGAACTGCGTTCTCTCCGGCACAACTTGTCCAGCTGGAAAAGGTGAGAAGACTGCTCCATAGAATGAAATGAAGAATTCATTTTAGGCCTTCGCAGCCAATCACTATGTAGTGGGAACAGAGAGGAAGCAGCTTGCCAGCAGTCTCAGCCTCAGCGAAACTCAGGTAATCAGCCTATATGATGGAGCTTATGTTTATTGTCTAGTTCAGGTCAAAGTTTGGTTCCAAAACCGACGAACGAAGCACAAGAGAGTGAAGCCAGACGGAACCATTGTTTCTGATTCGCCTATGAAAGAGGGAAGTCCTTCCTTCCGTGAGAGTCACACTCCGTCAGAAGATGGGGTGATGCTTGATGATTGATCTCTTTGCACATAATTTTCACTGTATTACTACTCTCCTTTCACTTAGTCAGTATTCAAATAATACGGTGCAATCCATTTCTTTACCATTGTGACTTGAACTCAAGTAGTAGAATCTCAAAGAGTATTACACTATTAACTTGTCCCAGAATCTAGGACCGAATACACTGTGATATATTACCATAGTAGCCTTGAATTTGAATAGGAATCCATCCACTGTCAGTCTGATCTCCTAGGCCATTTTGCCTTTGCCTGTTCCTCTTTAATTGTCTCTTTTTCGCCAGAAGGTGTTGAAAAGGTGTTGAATGGGAATGGGGTGTGCAATCAATGCGCTCCATTCGCTCATCTCAATCATTCAATGACCTTCTCATGTCTCATGTGCGGTGCAAAAGAAGCAATTGAGCCCTTGATTGGCTAATGAATAAAATGGCCCAAAAACAAGAGTAGTTGGACCGTTGAACTTTCATTGGCAATCACTCACACAAGTATGAGGCGGAATGATGACAGTATTCGAGGGGAAAAGAAAAGAGCAATCATTTTGTGGAGGGCAAAGAGGTGCGTGTTTGACCGTAATCCGTGTGTTCTTCCCACTCAATGGGTGCAAATTACACGAGAGGAGCATCTTATGCGAAATGAGGGGTGAAATAGGCACGGAAGATAGCCGAAATAATGTGCGCCCAAATTGCTACCTCTGTTGTCCATTCACTGAAAGGGGGGATGAACAACCTTATGGACGATTCACACCACTGTGTTGTGCTAAATGGAATAGAAGAGGAAGCACTCTGGTGGAAATGGGACCAGAGAAAGTTGAGTAGTTGTAGCATATTTCACAGCTACCATTGCGTGTTCTAAATGATACAGAACCGATGTGAATGGTTGACCTCTATCAGATCATTGGTATTATTGCGGCAAACGGAATTGAAATGCATCGTCTATATATTGAGCGTGAAATCTATTCGAAATCATGGATAATGGTCAGAGAAACAACGAAGTATCACGTAAATTGGAGCGTGCACTGTCGTCAGCCAGATGGAGTGTGTGTACCAGGCATCAACCAGGTGTGTATCAAGCTCGTTTTCCATAATAATAGTAATCGACTGTTTGGAGCTCATTGTCTTTCTACTGCCACCCACAACGGCAGACTCTGTGTATATCCCGTCAAGTGCGGCCATCGCAGGGGCGAAAGACGATCTAATCTGCCCGTTTGTTCCTAGTGAACACCTTTGTCTACCGGAAGCGCCCTTCACTCACTCACTCTTTGTGTCCTCATGTATCAAGTGAGGTACTCTCTCCGTTAATCCCCCTACACAAACAGCCATTGTCCCCCCATACTGTACTTCTCGACAGCTTCTTATGAGGGCTATGAGTAGAGGGGAATGTATTCCCCCTTCCATGGTTATTCGACACTCATCGGAAACGTGTCAATTTGTGTCACCCACTCCCTGGCTTGCAATGCAAAGAGCCCATTAAATCACTCTGTTTGCCATGCCGTTATCCATTTCCTTGTTTACCTACCAAATGAGGGGCCTTTAACAAGGTGGGCGAAATCCGAGCCTCCGGGGCGACTACCTGTCCCTCTCTAGTCATGAGCATTGAGTGCGAGATTAGTGTAGCCTATTGTGAAACAAGTCTAGACAAGGGAACAAGAAAAATACATAAAACCACTGTTAGTAACCTTTGCAGATTGATTTCTTCATTTCTTGATCGCGACAATGTTTTGTCTCCAATGCGTCAATTCGCTCTTCTTGTCGCCGACAATTAGTCTTCAGTTTCTATTTAAGGTGGCCATCAGTCTTTATACTATCTCTTAATCGCTTGCCTTCTTTGAATCAAGTTTCATTCAGGATGAGACTTCTCCTGGTGTCTCTTCTTTTCACTCTTGCAGCATGCCAATATCCGGTAATATGCTTCATTCACAATTTATTATCAATGTATCATCTTCAGGAAGAATCGCAGGACCCAACAGTTCCTCCTGCAGCTCCCGAACAAGACTACAATCAGGAGAAGTTCTCTCCTGAACCCATCGTTTCTGAAACCGTCGCTCCCACTGAGCACAGCCCGATCGCCCCTGCAATCCCTCGTGAAGAATACAGGAAAGTGGATCCCGAGAGGGGAATGGTCATCGTTTCTGTGAAGGAAATTCACTCCACCGTGCCTCCCCCTCCTGCGGACACTGAACAATACTCTACTCAACCTGAGGAAGACAAGGAGTATGAGACAACTGCGGCACCAGAGGAGACAGTGACTGAGGAGGAGGCAACTGAGGAACCAAAGGAGGAGTCCAATGGAGAAACGAGTGTAATCAGGACTAAGAGACACTCAGGACACCATGCATGTGGATGCCAAAGGGATGATCTTCCTCTCTTCCAGTGAGTGAGGGGTGTGAAATAAATAATGAAATGGTCATTTAGTAAACTCCACCCGGAACTCCGTCGCAATGGATGTGGATGCAAGTGAGTTACAAAGTTGAAACACAGGCCATGAGCAATTGCGCCATAATAGTGAAATGATCCGACGCGCCATTAAACACCGATGGCGCAAGTGTTTATTTCACCGTTACGGCGTAAATATCAATGACGCCCGTGTCTGTCACCGGAGTGGCATATGTGAAGGACTCACAAAGATAATTCTATTCAGGAAACGTCATCATCACAAGAAGTGCGGTTGCCACAAGAAATGCACCTGCGGACACATGAAGAGACGCCACTACTACGATTAGAGTCTGTCGCGATTGATTGTTAACTCGATAAATCGATTACCTCAACTGAATCTATATTTATGTGTCCGCGACATGCTCAATCGGGTTTCAAAAGTATTATAATAGTAAAATGCATTTCTGATACTTCTAATCTCCGTGGAACGGTTGTCTCTACGAGCGATAGGTAACACCTCCGCTGAGATTAGAAGAATGAGAAATGCATTTGAAACCGTCATGCTCATGACTTCATCATCATCACAATGGTTGTACATTTCTCCATCCATCACTCCTCTCCTCCTCTCCTTGTCCTCAAGCTCCTATCAGTCTCTTCTCTCTGGCAGATCACTGCAGTCCCTCCTCCCCTGCAGCTCCTTCCAAACACCCCCATCCCTCCAGGTGTCATTCCCACTCATCCCTCAATGATGCCCATCGCGTTTCCGCGTCCCGCACACTTATGCTTTTTGACTTTTCATTGACGTCATCCTACTTCTTTCTCTTTTCAGTGCGTTATATAATAGATGCCAAGACAAAATGACGATGGATTCGACATGGTGAGATACAGATGATATTCTGGATTATTTCTAAATGTGTAAATATTATATTCGTTGCCAAAGGTGGCGCCGACACGGTAGATCAAATGTTCCTACAAATATATTTCTCGTGTCATTTATCACTTGGCGATATGTAACATTAGAAGTGATTGGCTATGACCGTCCGAACGAATTTATCGAGGATATTGTATTTCAGGGAACGGACAGTGAGACTTCGTCGGTGGATGAAATTCCAATGGAAATGGACCTCACTGCCGTCGGTCCTCCAATCTCAGATGACGACTCCGAATTGGAAGAAACCGAGAGGAAATTCATTAAGGTCTTTGTTGTTGTTTTTTCTTCCCTGACGTAGGTGTTATAACAGATGACACTTGTTGTGTAATGCAATACGCCTTTGTCTATTTGTAAATCAAAGGACAGTTCGTAGTAATTCAATCCCGCAGTTGTTCAGTAGCCGTCATCCTCAATGTAATGACCCTTCTTCACTGGTGCTTACATGTACCCATGACGAGCAGCTGACACCAACCACGAAACATAGAACATAGAGTGCATTGAGTGGGGGGAATAGTATGATACAATGAGTAAAAGCATGAAACATCCATTTCAGTATGCAAAGAGGATCCTTCCACACGTTGGACTTGTCATTCTTCTCTTCGTGTATCTATTGATTGGCGCCACAATCTTCCATGCGATTGAAGGGCCCAACGAGTTAATAGTCAGCGTCCTTTATGTAATTCGATAACTTCCTTATTTTCAGCAAAGAGAGCACGAACTAACGACAATATTCGGACTTAGAAATGAATTTAGAGAACACATGTGGAACATAACACAGGTGAACTTTTGTTGAGAAATGAACTGATCACTGATCTGTCTAGGATGAGGACAACAAAATCTCCAAGGAGGCATTCAATCTCATCAATGAGGAATACTTCAATAGACTAGCACGTGCAATGTTCGTGTCGTTTAGGTAAGACTTGCCCTGTGTTCTCCCTTCATAATTCCCTCTAGGAACCAATACATCAATGAGAAACATCTGCTCAATGAGACGGATGGGGATGAGTTACTTTGGACTTTTCCCAACAGCATTTTCTTCGCTACAACTGTTATCACAACAATTGGTCTGTCGGGTATCAAGATCAAAGATGAAGAAAGAATTTCAAGGCTACGGTAATCTCGTGCCTACAACTACTCCGGGAAGGGTTGCTTGCATTATATTTGCACTATTCGGAATTCCCCTTCTTCTTGTTACTATCGCTGATATTGGAAAATTTCTGTCCGAATTCTTGTCGTTCCTCTATCGTTCGTATAGGGCTTTCAAGAGAAGGGTAATGATTTCTGCTAATGATTTCTCATGATAGAAAAATTGTGCAGGTTCGACGTCATTCCCGTCGATTCTCTCGTCATGTTCGATCCAACCCGCAATCGTATTCAAGTCAGGAAGGAACAAGGGAATCATCGAAGGCTGGATCAATCAATCTCAACGATATGAGCAGTGGTGGGCTTCTTCTCTTCCTTCTTGTAATGTGAAATAGACCACTTTAGACGATGAATCAACCATGGAAGAGCGAGAATTGAGAATCCCCGTCTTCATGGTGCTCCTTGTTCTTCTTTCCTACACTGCCATTGGCGGATTCCTCTTCAAATCATGGGAGGATCTCCAGTACTTCGAGGCATTCTACTTCTGTTTCATCACAATGGCTACAGTCGGTTGGTTATTCCATAACTGTCGTCTATTCTTCCCTTCCTTTGTAGGTTTTGGCGACATTGTGCCCACAGAACAAGTATACATGTTCTTCACAATGATTTACATCATATTCGGTCTTTCACTGCAAGTCTTCATATGTTTACTTTCCTTATTCTTTTCTTCAGAGCAACCATGTGCATTGACCTCGCGGGCACGGAGTATATTCAGAAGATTCACTACCTCGGGACGAAAATGGGTGATGCCAAAGGCGCCGTCATATCGTCTGTTTGATCATGCATTGTTGTGTTCAGTCTCTTTCTTTCAGCGGACTACAAGTGGGAGAGCACATTTTGAAGCATACGGGAATAGAAGTCATCAAGACAGCTGGCGGTAAACTCGTTCAAGTGAGAGAAACGACATGTTGTGATCATGGCGAGATGAAGACTTCAAGGTCCGCGGGGCCGTGCTCAACAGTAAACAAGCACGGGAATTGGGGTACGACTACTTCTTGGGCGAATTCCAACAGAAGAACATTCTGTACGAGCCGCTGTCTCAGGCTGTTCTGAAGATCGTGAAGGAAAACAACATAAAAGTGGGTCCTTCTTGCCTTCTTTGCCTTCATTAATCCATCTCAGGTCCTTCCTGGAGACATAACAGAGAAGGACGGATACATTGTCCAGAACAAGAGTTATGACCAGAGGCCGCCCATTTTCGAGAGCTACGTGAGAGTATCCGGGAATGTAATTCATAAGGTAAACTGCCAATTCGGACAACAAAATGAATGCAATATTCGAGGTACTCGTGCCAATTCGACCGGGACAGTCAGGAAGTCCAGTCATTATACCATGCTTCGTATTCAAAGAGACCGATGTCTAGACATGCAGGGGGTCTTTCTCAGCTTTCATGATAACCGAGCTTGTATCTTTCGTTCGGGTCATTCGATCCCGCACTCATACGAGGTCTTTCTATTGTTGACGTCACTTCATGATGCAAAATGTCTTTATTACTCGCTAGTACTCGTAGTTCACTGTAGACTGTCCATACTTTCCGCGAACATTGTGCAATCGCCTCCGTATTCTCGCTCATTCTGATTCGCCGTGTCCTCGATCTCCCTAAATGTGCTCACTTCGCTCATGAAGATATTAGAACCAACTTTGATATTTGTATACAATTCCTGAATTCTTCTTCGACCCAGGGTTCCATGGCGAAGCAATCTACGTGCGAGAGCGACTTTGTCTTCTTCAGGCAACATTTGCATCTGCAAAACTTGCTATCGTGGATTGAAGTGAAGTGGACTCACTTAGCGACGATCCACAGCTGTGCCAGTCGTTCGATGATATCGTACACGTCCGACACGGGTCGAGCGCTCATTTGTCCTCTGTGAATGACCCTACTAAGAATAGCAACCAACTAGTAAGTGGGGGTGGGCTACCCTCTCTTGTGTGTTTGGCAGTCTTTTTGACTGCTTCTGCTTGCATGGGGCATCCATCGAAGGAGTTGCTCTTCCCATTGACTGTCGCTATCAACAGAGGACGGCATGCATTTGAGATGAAGGAAGATGCCGAGACAATGGTACGAAGACCCCTTCACACATCCCTTTCCCTCCATCATAGTCTGTCTTTCTTCCAGAAATGCAACCCCGGCTGTTCTTATTCAATCTCCTTTCAGAGACCCGATGGAGGTCCAGAATCCTTTTCAAATAGCCTGGGACAAGACATCGTACGCCACGTTTGCAGAGTACGTTCTGACTAAGGTGCAACCTCATGGAAGCCATCTCGCTATTGTAAGTAATATCTTTACTTTGAATGAGAAAAATGAAAAGAAAGACTCACAAGTTGTTGGGAGAGCGCCGAAAGTTCCTTGGGGTTATTGTGCTCAGTAACGACGAGGAAAAGAATGCGTAGGGCTCCCCAATTTCGGCTGGCCTGCTATGAAATGTGAATGCGCCGAGAAGTGACATGTTGAATAGTCGTAGGAAGGAAAGAAAAGTGTGATAAAATGTCTGTACTTGAAGGTGGACGTAGAATCGGGGAAGCAGTGGAGGTTTTCTGAGATCAAAGGATGGACAGAGATGTGTGTGTCTCGACTGAAAGAGTTGGGAGTTACTCATGGATCGAAGGTCGCCGTCATTACTGGTGGGGGAAGTCATTCTCTCCATAGTAATCCTCCTATGAAGGCACCACGGGACAAGCAATATTCGTCCATCTCGCGTGTTCCATGTTGGGAGTGCCAGCTGTTTGCGTCAATGGATACGGCACTGTCGGTTTGTGGTCATCTTCTTCTTCTTCTTTTTCTGTCCTTCATGATGAACATCAGGGTTTCTAAAATGGTAGTAAAGTGCATTATTCATTCGTCTGATCCACTCGGAGCGGTTGTCTATCGTTTAGGGAGATAATCGGAAATTATATGAATGAGGAATGCACTTCACTACCGTTTTGAACCCTTAATTCTCACTCAATGATTACAGACGAAATCTGGCAATTGGTTGACCTCAGTGAATCGACTCACCTCGTAGCAGAACCACAGTTCATACAGAAGGTTCATCATGGTGAATGGACTGTTTAAAGAGGGTAATTCAGGCAGAAGACGTAAAACGTAAGGCCGTAATGAGGGGAGGAGGAAGAATCAAACACGTTCGATCCATTGAAGACATTCTCACTTCTGATGCAATCAATGGAAAGCCCCATTTTCCTTCCGCTGATGGAAAACCACGGTCATTAACACACTTATTTTCGCTTTGAAGCCTCGCTATGCTTTTGCTTACAGACTGATCGGTCCGCTTACGCGAGAGCTATCCAGTACAAAGCTCATGTAAGCAAATGCTTGATCTCACACTAATTGTTTCCTAAATGATACAGTGCATCAGCGCTGGAAGACGAATGCACGGATCTTCCTTCGCCTTTGTCAGAAACAGCTCCAAGCGCACGACATGTTAGTTTTTAGCCGAATTTTCATGTTATGATTGCTTGTTTAGTCTCGTAAGCCCTCAGTGCAAGATGCCTGCTCAATTAATGAGAATGGAAGTGATGTTGCATCAGACTTCACGACCCCCGTCCACAGTGGTCCTGCACAGCAACCCTGCATGATCTTCTTTACCTCAGGCACTACTGGTCTTCCAAAGGTTGTTTCTCTCACACATCATTGCTGTAAAATACGTATCCAGGCAGCAGAACTCACTCGTCGATCATTAATAATCAACCTCCAGCAACTTTCCACTCCCATTTATGGTCCTCTGCAGAGCAAGGTTGATATCTTATTCAAAGCCGAAACACACGGACCTCTTTGCAGGAGAGACTTCTCGTGCCTCTTTCTATTGCACATCTATTCGGTGTTGTATCTGCATACTATGCACTGGTCAATGGAGCCACAGTAGTCATGATGAACAAATTTGAAGCGAAACACATTGTTGGAGTAGTACAGGAATATAAGGTAGAGAAAGTGATCAAATATTTATAGTGAAGCACTTGAGATATCCTCTATGCACCTTACTCCTTCGATGCTGCAGGCCTTGGCATATGAATCTTCAGCCAATGCAGACACCATGGTATGCAATAGGGGTTCAAAAACGGTAAATTTGTCGTCATTCCTATCCCCAGCGCGATTGTCTCACTCCCTGATAGACAACCGCGCTGCGCAGATGTATGACGACAAATTTACCGTTTTTGAACCCTCTAGTATGCAGTTCTTCTGTCTAGCATTGAAGACATTCCATTCTCAGTCGTCCGTTCGCTCAATAATAGTGGGAGGAGCTCCTTTGGATGGAAACATCGCCTCTCTCTGCAGGAAGAAGATGGCCCTCAAGGATCTTAGACAGAGTCAAACTGTGTCGACTCCACCCAAACCATTGATCTTCAGCATACGGAATGACCGAATTGGGTGGCTTGTGCACTCTTTCGCACATGGAATGCGGAAAGATGGAGAGCGTCGGAGTTCCTCTGCCGGGAATGCTCTTCAAGGCGTAGCTAACCCGATGATCAATTGAAAATGTCATCATTTCCAGATTGTACAATGGGAGACGAAACAGCTTTGCTCGCCCCATCAGATAGGTCAACTTCTTGTGATGGGACCTCAAACGATGCCCTGCTACTACAAGAATCCCAAGGCCACTAGTGAGATCATGGATTCTCAAGGATTTGTCAAGACTGGTGTGATAGACCATTAGAATTTTTTAAAGGAAGACATTGTAGGAGACGCGGGATTCTATGACGAAAACGGGTACATCTACGTATTGGATCGAATCAAGGACATAATCAAGTACAAGGGGACGCTGGTAAGTGGAGAAAAGGGCGAAAAATTCAGTGAAAAATGTCAAGGTGTGCCCTTCTGAAGTGGAGCTCGTGTTAAGAGCCCATCCAGGCATTGATGATTGTGCAGTGGTTGGGAGACAGGATCATGTGGCTGGAGAGGTTGAGAAGGTCAATGGGGATAGATGACAACAGTGGTTATTGGAGGTACCCGCAGCTTTCGTTGTCAAGTCTCCTACTCATCCTCTCTTATCCTCTGCTGAGGTTCGGCAGTATGTAGCAGGTGAATACTTCACTCTTTGCATATACTCCATGAAATCATTTTAGGAAAGATAGCGACATTTAAAGAACTCCGAGGTGGAGTCTTCTTCATTTCTGAGATTCCTCGAAGTATCTGTGGAAAGGTTCTACGAAAGCAACTCAGGCAATTCTGGGACAGAGAAAGGACGAACTCGAAGGTAAAAAAAAGGCAACAGAAAACATTCATGGAATATCTCTGTTCAGGTTGATGCGTTGAGTTCCAAAGAGACGAAGTCGGGAGGTTCTCCCATTGCGAATAACGGTAAAACTCCTGCGAGAGCGCGAGGAACACGATCATCTCCTTCCCCTGCCCCCAAATCTACTACTAGACCAAGACGTTAATTTTTTCGTATTTTTCATCAATTTCCATTCTCTCTCGATAAGAAGACTAGTCCATGTTCTACTTGTGTCATCTCATCTTGACATACAGGATGAAGGACAAGAGCGCAATGGACTTTAGCGCCACAATAGTGAAATGGGCAGAGGCGCCATAGACCTCATCGTTCTCAGGGCGCTAGTGATCATTTCACAATTATGGCGCAAATGTCAATGGCGCTCGTGTGCTTCACCTGGTATACAATTTGTAATGTTCGCTCTGCTTTGAACACTTTCATGGTGATCCCCGATGATGACTTGCGATGAATTGGCTTTCGTTACGAATTCACTGTTTATGATGTAACAAGTGCTGTAGAAAGGACACGGGTGGAAGAGCAAATTATTGCAGTGCTGGGTGAAATATGTATAGGGGTACTCTATGATACGAAAGACTATGGGGGATCAATGTACATGGATTCTACTCGGATTCTGGCTGTGCAAATACAGAATGGGGAAAGTAACCGAGATGACGATGGAAGGTTTGACATAGAACACGAGAGACACGACACAACACGTCCATGCATACTGCGTAGGGTGAATGGTCAGCAGTGTGACTACTTTACATGGTATGTTTCATAGATGGTACATCTGCAAATATATAGTAGCGTTGAAAGATAATCCATAAAGTAGTCAAGCTATCAACCATAGTAGGGTAGCAGAATGAGGGTAAAGTGACTGAGAAGAGATCAAGAAGAGGACGAAGTTGACCGCGTTTGAGTCCTCTTTCGATTGGGCACAATCTTGGACTGAAAATGAACTTTTTTTACAATATCTTGTGACGTCATCACACCTGTACAGTGAATCGTGCTCCATCTTCAATGTTGAGGGTCCACAAGACTTGCTTCGGGAACCTCAGCTCAGTGGGACCGTATCCTGCATCTTCTTCGAGTCCTGCCTCTAGGTAGAATATCCTCATTCGCTCGTAGCCAATTCCCACGAGCTTCTCGAGGTGTCTGCAACATTGAGTAGAGAAGAGACGTGAGAAATGGACTAAAATGGTCTGCACATGTGTTTGTCTAGGATCAGCGTGCGAATTTCTTATGGTGATGTGATTATGAGAGTTGTAGGGAAATGGACAAAGTGATTAAAAGGACATGAATAGCCATTGAAGATGTTCCCTTGATGCGCCCACTTAAGAATCTCTTTGTGTAACCACGTAAAGATGCTCTTTCCACGTCAAAGACCTTAGAATGCATAGTGGGCGAGTCATGAATGGAATAGTCCACATCTCTCTTCTCGCCTCCTCTTCCCTTCCTTGCACTGTCCATCACTCATACATTCACGATTAAGACTCTTTTCTTCATGCAAAAGTACACGGAGGAGTCAATTAGAGGGAGGGGGAATACAATGGTATTTAATAAGGTTTTTAAATCGCTACTAAAATGCACTTGTCATTCGTCCAATCCACTCTGACTGTTGTCTATCGCACATGAACTGGACGAATGAGAAATGCCCCTTACTACCCTGTTTAAAAGCCCTAATATAGAATGGTATTCAATGTCTCACCTCATGAGTTGTCCCACCGTCCTAGTCAATCTGATGGCGATCTCCTTGTCATAGTTTGTCTCTTCACATACAACCCGTACATGGGCCGAAGTCTTGGGGCTCAGATCCACCTGAATGGTTCCCATTTTCACAGTTCGTTACTTCTCAACGAGCACGTCTCTCTAGAACCCAATTTGGCTCCGCTGCAGTTCGTTGACGTGCAGAAAAGAAGTAAAGTGAGAGGGAAACATGAGATAAAGAGTAAAAGGAGGCAGGAATGGTAGAGGAACACTGAGAGAAGTCTACTCGCCTTAACGAGCTTCTCCAGTTTTCCATGTTTGGACAGCAATGAGTCGTACTTTCGCGGACGTGGGTTTTTCTCCTGAAGAAAAGAACCTCTTCATTTAGCCTCTTTTGATCATAAACCTCGTAGTATCTGATGAAGAATCTCTCGCTTGTTCCCCTCTGCTCTTCTGATATGTTGGATCCATTGAGTAGTCTCAGTCTGTCCAATCGCCCCACAACCAGATGAAGCTTCTCCTCATCACCGTATTCATCTAACAGTGGAATGTTGTTCACTCGCAAGTCCACGAGATGGGGCCATCTGAATGAACATTCTATTATTTTACTAGTTAATCATCTCTTAAAATGCGCTTCATTTGGTGTAAATTATGCCGTGCGAATTTTCACTTCTTCAATTGCTCGCTGCAATAACTCCCACATACACAACAGAATTAACAGACTATTCTTGCTTTACTGCTTATTACATTTTCTAAATCGGTAGTAAAGTGCATTTCTCAGTCGTCACATTTACTCGGAACGGTTATCTATCAAGTTAAAGACAACGGCTCCGAAGTGATTAGATGAATGGGAAATGCACTTTACTATCGATTTATAAAAAATCACTGCTTATTCATTTCTTAAAATGCGCCTTGTTTGGTGTTCGATTATGCAGTGCGAATGTTCACTTCAATTGCTGGTTGCAATAATTCCCACATACACATCACTGCCACTTAGTCGCAAAACATTTCCTCGTATAGCTTGATATCTATTAGCGCCGGACAGAAACAATATTTCAGAATGGGTTTGTGCGTGAGTAAAGTGAAGGACTCCGGGACATCAGGGTCCTACTCCATTGACAATACTCTTCCTGTTCAACCAGAGCCCCGATCTACCAGGGATCTACTCAGTGTTTCACTTGAAACCGCTTTGGCAGGAGCGGACGAGACTGAGACGTGTTTAGCCGGACAAGACATGTACAAATTGTCAGTTTGAGTGCGATATTATAGAAATCAATTCTGATATTTAGCCTATTCACAATTCATCCCAAACTTCAGCGGCACTTCCTCGGTGCCGATCAGTTCATGTCAGAGGATATTAAAAAGACCGATGCGTAAGATCAGAAGAGCAACTTTGATGCACATGTGTATTCTTAGATTCGCAAAGCAAGGTCAGCGTCTGATGATGGCCATTCAAATGCTCGTCACTTCATTTGACTCGGAAGATGATTTTGAGAATTATGTAAATGCAATAATGATCCGGCACAAGGAAAGAGGAGTAGATCCCGCGATGTGGAAGGTACTGTAGACTAGTGAACGCATTTTGGAATTTCCCACCTCCTCAGTCCCTTCCGAGCGATCATCTATCGAAATAAAAGACGACAGCTCTGATGAGATTGGGGAGGTTTGAAATTCCATAATGTAGACATTCGTTTCAATTAATTACTATGCTCTCGCAGACATTTTTTCCACTGTTCGTGGTGTTTCTAAAGACGAAAGGAGGCGTTTCTGCAGAAATTGAAGTGAGCTCAGAAGGGGATTAGCAACACTTGAAATAATCGTTCAGGAAGCTTGGCTAACACTTGGGAGACGATTCAATCGAATAGCGCAAAAACAACTAGAGGCACTTGGACTGCCCACAAGTATAGAGGACTACGATGAATGACTGTATGGTTGGCAATTTGACTACTTTATGAGTTATGTTTCAATGCTACTTTCTATCAGAAGGTATACCGTTTGTAAAACAAAACCCATAAAGAAGTAAAACTGTCAACCATAATTGAATGAGTGAAAGAATGTAACTGACTCTTCGAACGCCTCGATGCTCTCCCAATCACTGATGTTTGTCTTGGATAAGTTGATCATCTTGAGTGTATGCGTAGGATGGTATTCATGATGTTCAGTTTTCATCTCCTGTAAATAGTCACACTAATCACATCAGATTTATGTTCTGATTCCATACGTTCTTGTGCTCTTTGATTTCATGAATGGGATTTTCACATAGGAAGGCAGTTTCTCTCTTCGGGAAGTATGACAACATTCGCAGTGCATCGGACCATCTAAAAAATTGCCACATTCAATCCAATATGACTTTGAAGTAGTTCTATTCACCTTGAAATCTCGCATCTATTGAGATGAATGAGATTGACAGAGTCTGATATCGTTATGTTCTCTTTGCCTTCTCCACTCGGGCCGGGTTCGCCCTCAGCAAGACTATCGAAATAACGCTCATCGAATGTGTTCTGTGAGAGATGCAGTTCTCGAAGTGTGGGCATCCTTTTGAGAAACCTGCAAAGTCACATGGTGAATGTGTTTACATAGAACTTCACACTTTGTGGGAAGCACTGAGCAAAACTCATTTTCGAGGAATGCATAGTTCGGCACTAAATTTGCTCGCGGAGGAATCAAGGTACAAAAAGTGGTCGAAAATTGCACTCACCGTCTGAGGGAAGGAACAGTCAGATTGGTCCCGTTGAGAATCAATGTCTTCAGACTAGGGCACAGTGGAATGTCATTATCATTGATAGTGTTCTGAAATGTGTGATTGACTGTTGTCCCCCAGATCTTTCTTATACCCTCTTCCAATCACATTCCCCCCTTTGCATCAGCTGCCATGAGACTCACAACACAGCAACAGGTGTCCCTCTTTTTGATGCCCTTCCCACTATCACATGATCCCAAGTGCACGAGACCCGAGTGAAAGACAGCTGGACCATGGACATTTGCGCCATAATGGTGAAATGGGCAGATGCACCATCATTGCGCAAAGGACCATGGCGCTCTTTTCTTTCATCCCGACACTCACATCCAATCGGTTGTGGCTGACGTTGAATACCCTCAACTGTGGAAGATGCTGCAGTATCACCCCCACGTCCCTCCATGAGTAGATCTTGTTCCATGCAAGGTCCACCTACAATTGTTTACCTTGTCTCTCGGTCCTGCCCATTATGGGATACACTCCGCGGCACGAGGCCTCTGTTGACCCCCACTCACCTCACTGACACTCCTGCACAGATTGGCAAAGGTGTTCACGTCTCCGATGTGGTCGATACTCTGATGGTTGAGCACCACGAACTGCAGACTGTTCTGATCTCCGTGCTTATTGGGGGATGCCGATAACTGAAGGGGAGAATTTACTGTCTTTTTTATACACCACATTGTTATTCCCCTCTGCCCTCAACAAAACAACTCTCTCGAGGAGTTGCGCCACTTTCACGGTTGAACACATTGGAGTGTTGTACAAGGGGGGGAAGGGAGCTTATCGGCGGGGGAGGAAGTGTGCTCTACAGGACAATGAATGCGTCTCCCCGTCAACCTATGCCCCCAATCCTCCCTTTCCACTCCATTCAACCACCCTCTCCACGCACGGTGCTTGTAACTGCGATTAGTGCACTCGAATAGAATGGGCCCGCATATGTTGCGCATTGTTCTTCGGGAGTGGTCAGGGGATGGGCGATTCTCCCGTGATTCAACGACTGCCTATTCATTCCAATGTCATCGCTGCTTCTCTCGTGATAACGACGCTACGACTAGCGTCCGAACACCAAAGGCAAATCGTTTAGTATCATCAGACGGTATCATCAGAGGGGAGGAGAGAGGCCAGATAAGAAGACGACTTAGTAAACACTTCTCACGTGAGACTGTCAGAATGAAGAGGGAGAGGAGAGGATAAATGATCCACTGTCTCATATACTTTGCACACAAAGAGTGCGCTGAAGGCCATTCCACACTAAATAGTCTCCTGAGAGAGTCCAACATGGGAATCGTCTTTCATTCCATTCACACATCAGGACGATGCTAATGAGAAAAGGTCTCCGGATGCAGCGAAGCGAAAGCAAGGATGAATGTGAAGTGTCCTCTAACTCTATCTGCATACTCTATCCGAATAATTTCATTTTGCCCTCCTGATGGCATCTTTTGCCTTGGTTTGAAACTGCAGGTGGCAGTGGTTGCGTCACTAAGTGGTCTCGTATCTCAGACGGTGATCAACGGAGTCTCTTTCACCTCCAACAACCGGATCGGCAAATGAGTATGTGAGGGAAGAGGTTAACGGGAGGGAAAAGAAAGACATTCTCTTCCTCCGGGGCATCTGTCAAGAAGAGACAAACCACCCATAACGAGAGGAACAACTCACAAATGATTGAATGACTATGTCCTCATCCACCTCATCATCCTCATCCAGGTATCGTTCATGAATACGAGCCACCAGAGAAGACGACATTCTGACAAGGAACCTCTTCACTCTAGTCAACCACGCTTATATCTTATCAGAGTGAACAGCCATTGAAATGTAACGATCTTTTATGAAAGAGGCTCATATTGCATACCTTTTGCACTGTAGACGAAGGGTTCGTTCAAGCGGGACGAACCCGCAACGGCACTCTGCCTGTTTCTAGAGAGGGAAGAGAAGGGAGAGACCACCCTCTCCCTCCCTCTCTCGCCTGCACGCTCAGCTGTTGGCGCGACCGCATCGCATGGAGAACTCTCTCCACTTTCTCTTGTCTCTCGCCCCTCAACCCCCGTGATTCTCATGCACCTCTTTGTCTGCAGTCATTCCCCTTGTGTAGACTTTCTTCTCTCAACTTCTCTCCTCTTCATATTTATCGAGTACGAGACACACTACCATCACAAGGGAAGGGAGAGTAACCGTGTGATACAAGCAAGACTGCTGGCCGTTCCATTCCTAATTTGTATACGTTCTAGAGTGGGCCGATCGGCTATTAGTGAAAGTGTAAACTGAGTGATTTGGATTGCACGTGGACATTATTGGTTGTATGCACTATGGACAAAGAGGAATGGATTCCCGCAAACTGTGTGACTACAAGAGTGTGGATGAGGATATGACAAAACGGACTGGAATTAGATAAATATACTTGTATTGAGAGCAAGATGAGTAGAGATTAGATGAAGAAAGCATTTCGAAGGGTACTACGTACAAATACAATCACTGCAACTTGCTCCTTTCCAATTCCCGTGCCTCTCGATCCTCCTCCTCATCTGCCAAGAGATGATCAGTGAGAGAAGTGGGAATATTGTCCTCGATCCACCTCAGGTCCTCCTGAAACATTTCTTTCTTAAGACCACTGGATCACAATAAAGTGACGAATAGTATCTCAAAAAACGTAAGCAAAGTGCATTTCTCTTTCGACTAATCTCCGCGGCACGATTGCCTATATGTTTCATAGATCCACTTTATTACAGCTTTTGAAGTCCTAGCCAAGAATATCAATGAATACCTGTAGTTTGGAATCCTTAGCAGCTTGTTCCCTCTGTTTTCTGTTCTCTCCAACGGTTTCAGTGTTTCTCATTTTGACAGCGTCGAATCCGGCAACTTGCGAGTTGTTGAATATTTCGTCTGCAATAGGTGACGTTATCATCATAATTTCTTCTGTCATTCAATTCTACGCACGTTAATTGAAATCTTTTCAAAGTGACATCAACCTCTCTCAAACATTACTCACCACTGTCGTTTTCGTCCTCGCTGTCATCCAACAAAGGTGTGAATGCGTATCGTTGATTGTTGGCAGACGGTCTCCACAGAATCATGATGACTACGAGAATGGAACAGAAAAGAACGTGCCAAAATGCTGTGTCAACCCAACTGAAGAGGGATACAATTGAGAAAATTGAATGGAAAAGACTAACAGTTCTTTCCAGTCCCGGAGGCAAATTGGGTAGATGTGTTCATATAGCGACCACACCATGAAGATGACTGAAGCGAGCACAGCGAAGCACAGAGTGTTCATGAAGTGGCGGTACACGGTCAGTTTCACCTCAAATAAAGCAATTTCAATTATTAGGTCAGTGTGATATTTATTCACGTGTAATCTTATGTTAGCCGTATTGCACTGTGAAATGAGAATATACCGGGTTACAAATATTAGGTTGTTGCATAAGTCTTGTCACATTGGTTCATTAGGTGGTGTTCGCTAGCGAGGAACTCGTTTTAGGTATGGTCACCGATGCCTTCATGGACTATGAGTCTGCCCCTACTTAACATATGAGTCACGTGACGTCACTCCCTCTGATGACGTCACAACAGTCGATTTCGCAATG
>JACMIF010000019.1:60599-77524 GCA_014805445.1 Diplogasteroides magnus | reverse complement strand
GTCCATGATGACATAGGTGACCATACCTAAAACGAGTTCCTCGCTAGCAAACACCACCTAATGAACCAATGTGACAAGACTTATGCAACAACCTAATATATAAGTTTGTCGACATTCTTCTCCGAAGCGTTGTTATACATTAGGAGACGAGACAACATCGCTGTGGATAAGAATTACGACAAATTTACCGACTAGGAACCACTAGTAAATACATACCTCGTTTCTCCTCATGCGAAGAGTTCTCGTTGTGCTAGCCAGTGCAGTGAAGATCCAGTAGAAGATACTCATTTCAGTGACGACAAGTGGAAGGGCGGCGAATTGCTTCTGTTTGGCAGCCTCCACATGATTCTGAAACAAAGTCACATGGTTGAATTCTGCCAATTCTGAATCAGCCAATTCTGATTGTGAGACCAAAAGTTGTGCAACGGCCTGTTCCACCCCTACAGAAGATATCTGTTTTAAAGGGCGTCGTTTATTTATCTTCTTTTAACAATTGGACTGATTACGGTTTCAATTAAAAAATTACCATGGACACACGAGCCAGTCCCTCTATGGCGCAAAAGGTGAAATATACCATGCCAACGACAGAGACCTAAAACATCCTCATATTCACCTGTCTAGACGCATTAATACCTGAGTGAGAGTCTGTCCCAGTCGAGGCTTCACCACTCCATATCCAACAGATACAATTATGATTAGTACACGGGACATTGTCCGCTTCGCACACGAAACGAGCTCTGCGAACTGCAAGGAGAGTGTTGACCGAGTCATCCCAATTTGGGTTTCTAAATCTGTAATAAAGTGCATTTTTCATTCGTCTAATTTCCGCGGAGCTGTTATTTCTGCGTTCGTTAGACAACCGCTCCGAGAGGATTAGACGAATGAGAAGTACACTTTAATACATTTAGGATCCATAATCCCAATCTAAACTCACTTTGATTAGTCCTTCAACAGACATTCCAGTATCGTTCATTGCTTGGTATTCGGAGTAGAATAATGCCTTCTCAATCATTCCAAGGATGATCACGGCTCCTAGAAAAAATACCGTATTCCATATTCATATTTTCTTCTAACCAATCCAGTACTGTATCCTCAGAATGTCTTGGTAGTATCGAATGCACATGTACAGCCAGACAAATGCGAGAATTGCGTAGAAGATGCACATGATGAAGTAGAACCTGAACAACTCAAATGGAAGTAAGCGAAATAATGGATTAATGCCGGAGGATCTATTGGCCGTCATTATTTTCCGCGACGCGGTTGTTTCACTACCTGATAGACAACCGCGCTGCGGAGAAGAATGACGGCAAATTTGCCGTTTTTGAACCCGTAATTGATACCTATGGAGTGGGTAGTCAATGGCAGATAGTAATCCGTGTGGTTGTCTCCATGCCACAGTCACAGTAATATTCTCATTTCGATGAACGTTCGCAGCCACCGACACCTGAACGCACCACGTCTCTTAGATACCGTATCCATGGGACAGTGCAAATTCAGTTATGGTATGCTTTTTTTCGATATGAACTGCGTTGGTGTGATTATATTGCATGAGTTCACAAAAAACTAATACTTCAATTCAATGCTGACCCTCTGTTATTCATTAGAGGTTCTAAGTTGGCACAAATTCTCGTCATTCTTCCCCGCTGAGCGTTTTCTCACCGTAAATAGACAACGGTGTTGCTGAGAAAAATGACGATAAATTTACCGATATATTACCCTATTATTCATAACCATGAATGCATGAGTACATTGAGCACGAGGAAGTAGATTCCATCCACAGGTACAGTCTGCGCAGGATGCCACGAAGACAGACTCAACTTGGCTCCTCCATCTATCGTTTGTCCATTGAGTCCAGGTGGGGCCCTCTTAGAACGACCGAACGACTGCAATAAACAATCTTCCTCCATTATCCCCATCACACATGCCGTGCACACTTGCACTCTTATTGCACTTTATGAAAATTGTTAGTACTGACACTTGTGACGTTTTTGAGGAGCATCGGACCCTTCTTAGCTTCAAGAAAGATAATGGAACCATGAGCGTCCTGAAATTGCCCATTGAGACATGTTCGAACACAATGGAAATGTGGCCGTGAACTCGGTTCGAACCTTGCAATTGAATTTCATTTCTTGTGACTTATAGAATACCATGGACTGGTAGTGATACTCGACCGGAATCTTGTTATCGTTGTCAAAGTAGAATTGCTGCAAGAAGAGTGGATGAATCGAGTGAATGAGAGGCTTCCTCTCACCAGATTTTCCCTCACTTTCGCACTGTTTAAGAATTCCTTGTAACAGGGAGAACTTCTCAAAACAAATTGCACCTGAACCACTGCCTCTTTCACTATCGATACCGCAGTATTAAGTCTTCACATCGGTAGTAAAGGGTCTTTTCCATTAGTCTAATTTCGGGTATGCGGTTGTCTCTATGTTCGATAGAGAACCGAGTGGCTTATTAAATTAGACGAATGATAAATATATTTTAGTACCGATTAAGAAACCGTCAGCATGACACATGGTCTTATCAGAAAGCGTTAGCAAGTCGAAATAACGGGCATGCCATGATGTCATATTGGACTTACGTTGAACTCAAAATCCGTTGTTTCGTGTCCACATTCCATGCGAATCTCCACTTCAGTCTGGTTAAGTGCGGCTTGTGGAAAACCAATCAGTTGAAACTGAAAATACCCTTCTCACAACCGAGATTTCATTCCAATGACGAACCCTGTCCTTAACCAACTCCATAACTTCGCTTGAAATACCCGGAAGAAAAATATATGCAGTGCAAAATGAGAAGAAACATGGAAGTAAGAGGGCGAGCATCTCTCGCCTCATCCCTGAACACTTGGCGTGAAGGAGATTCAAACGATTTCGGAAATACAATACCATAGAAATACATGCTAGAATTTCAAACAATTATTAACAATTATTAAAATAATGACAGTGTAAGCATCGAAAATGACTCAAAATGTTCGCAACCATACGTGGAAAAGCGTTTGTATGGGGTGCGCACTGTTCAAGTGTGCAGAGTTCGTAAGAAATGCAAAAGTGGAATAAATAATAATAAAAAGGATGTTTGAGAAACAAATGTATACAGTTAAGACTACATTTAATGTATTAGTTTGAGTCATATATTTTTGGACATTTTGCTAAATAAATTGATCCTGTGTTTGCTTCAGGACGATGCCAGAGGGGCTTGACCTAGGTCTCGAGGGGGAATGACTCTATTCCTCTAATGTCCTAAAAATATATATGACTCAACCTAATATGCTTTCATGCATATGATAAACACTAATATGTTCCTTCTCTGAACAATCGAGAGGCAAAATGTGCAGAGAAAAATCTGTTATTTAGCAGCAATATATTATAGCATTTCCAATATTTCATTGAATATCTTTCATATTGCATACGTATCGCGTATTGACATACAATATACCAGAGTTTATTCGTCAAGGATGAAATGTAACGAAACATCGATAAAATGAAAGTGAGAATGAGAACCTTCAACTCTAGTGCTCTTCTGACGAGAGCTTGAACGTCTGCCTCCTTGGCTTAGTGGTAGAGCGTCAGTCTTGTAAACTGAAGGTCGCTGGTTCGATTCCGGCAGGGGGCATCAAATTTTTCAAACAACAATATTCATTGCATTTTTTTTTTTATAATCTGTGTTGTGTTTCTGCGTGATAAGGAGATAACGGATCATGAACAAATATCATATTTTATTATAGTTATCGAAGAGGCACCCGTTGACAATTTTTGGAAAAACGGGGATGGAAACATATTTGAATTATTCCTACTATGCTATATGACAATTTGAAAGAAATGAATTGTACTGTACGTAATACGTTTGTGACAGAAAATACCTGCTGAATGGAATACGGTAAGGGGAAAGTTGAATTTGATAGAGAAGAATAGACCTTTCTGGACACCGTAAGTTGAATTATGGAAAACGAGTCCTTTTGAATTCAATAAGGAATTATGCACTGCATGGCATGCGGTAAACACGGTCCATAACAACATTGTATAAGGATTGGGGCACTCAGTGCTTATTGGGGTTTCTATAACAGTAGTAAATTTCGTTTCTCTTTCGTCTATTCCACTCGGAGCGGTTGTCTACCGACCGTTGAGACTACCGCTACGCGGAAATTAGACGAATGAGAAATGCACATTACACCGTTTTATGTAAACTTCTAGTGTTTATGTCTTCATTCACTCTAAGTAGATCATGTCTGTGTCTGCCCTGTTGTACTCTTTCCCGTTGACATTTCTCGTCTCCTGTTTCTTCTTCTTCTTCTGGCGAGATTTACTCATCTTCCGCACACAAATGCAGCAAGTGACGAAGATGGCGAATATCTGCAGTTGTGTGAGTGTAGAGTGGAAGGGAAGGGAAGGGGACATTTAGAATAAAATCTGTACATGTTGACATTTTATTTTGCCTATTGAGTGCCCACAAATTGAATCTGTCGTCCAGCCGCAGTAAAAAAATGTGGCTAGACGACCGATGCAATCTGGGGGTACTCAATCGACAGAATAATCGACAGATTTGTTTCTGTGTGGGGTCACCTGAAGAATGGTCCCTGCAAGAGACAGAGTGAATATCATGTAGATGTGCTGTTTCACTTGACGCTGTAGGAATCGAAGACAGCCCTGGGAGGAAAGATTCATGTGAGAGACTGGTGCGTATGACACATACATGATAGTGGATGTTCGATGGATGGTCACTCTTTCCACAGCCATTGCTCACACTTCGACAGCACGAATCAGGAATGTACTGAAAACAATTTCATTTTTCCTTATTCGAATCAAGTTGCGGCACCTGTTTCTTGTCCTTCTTCCTTCCACTTTGTGCTTTGTACCAATCATATTCTTCGCTCTCTTCATCCTTCTCTTGTTTGTAATCTTCGAATCCTATGGCACCACAGCAACGGCCCTCAAATTTATGAATATTTCATCATGCACGTATCAGTATCTACATCCAGGTGCATGAAATGAATGAAGTGAGGAAAAGACCACAAAAAAGAACTTCATTGTGTATTCAAAGTCTAGTGCAGAGTACGCGCTTTTCCCCTCATCAGAGCTCCATTCAACCGCGCGTTGATGGAAAATTCTGGCAGTCGCTTGGCAAAATGACCAAAACAAGCCCATTCCTAGTGGAAATGGATTGTGACTTCTGAGTGCTCACTTCTATTTGGAGCACGTCGATGGCTCGTGTGATTGCGGTGTCATTTCTGTATAGGAGAAGGTCCCGCGGAAGATTGTGGTTGGCATCGGAGTCGGATACCTGTGCACAATGGTATAATTGGCACAGCGGGATGCCGAAAACACCTGTGAATAGACGAAAGACGTGTACGAGAGGGCAACTTGCATTCCCAGAATAACAAACAGCATGGATGTGTACTGAAATCGACGTATTTCTTCTCAACTATGTTTCATAAGCCCTCAAGATCGCTTTTTATCTCAGCAGTCATTTTGCCTCGTTTGAAAGTGTGGGGCGGTCGCCTCCCCTGGGGACACCACTCACTTCGTTATTTTCAGTCTTTGCTATGTTCACATCAATCGCTGCGTGTCAGAAACTGGCCAAAGCGGGGAGGCAACTTATTGCACTTCTTTTGCCGTCGTGGAGGCAATTCGGAATTCGGGTAAAACATCCGACATATCAAGTAGACGTTATTGGATGGCAATGTTGAGAAGGAAGAGAAGAGTAAACTCACAATGCAGAGGACACAACGACTGTTCATTGCGGAGCATGAAAGACATCCATTGACGAGAATTAGAAGACCTGCTCCCACCATCAGTGATACACAGAACATGTAGTTCTGAAGGGGGTCCTGTAGCTGGAAGATATAGGGAGACTCACCTGATTATGGAGTAGAGGGACATAGTCAGATCGGAGTATGTAGAGGTAGCAGGAGAGGAAGAGGAAGAGGACTCCACACATCTGGAAGGCCAACCACATCCTTATGAACTGTCAACTCGAGTTCATTGCAGTGTCACTCTCTCCATGTCCTTCTTCCTTCCCGTTTCCCCCAATTCCACTGACTCCTCCCAACGTCTCTTTATTGCTGCCGCCTCAGCAATATTCAGTGACTTGTCAGTCCTTCCAACTCCCATATCCTCCCCGTTCTCTCTTTACTTGACGGTGGAATGAACACGCACGGTCCCCTTCTCCAATAACACCGTAGGACTGTTCATGACATAAGGAAAGATGAGGAGAGAAGCGCAAAAATAACCACATTTGGGAGTTGTCCAATTGTCCCATATATCGGAACACATGTTCTCAGGAAGGAAAGTGAAGGGGATGTTTCCATGCGAATCCCCCAGCTGTATCGTGTACATACACAAACAACCTCTTGCTTGTCATAAACAACTACTTTTTTAGGTGAAGGACAGACCTGTCCCAGAAGAATAGCCAGGTAGTATGCATAGTACACGAAGGGTTTCTGACAGCATCCAGGCTTCTGATAGCCCTCCATTGACGGGGATCTGAATGGATGGTTGAAAGACAAGAGCGCCATGAATATTGCGACATAATGGTGAAATGTACAAATGGGTCGCAAGAATGCTCCATTTCACCGTTATGGCGCAAATGTCCTCGGGTCTCCTGTCTTTCGCCCGGATGGATAATCTTGCCATGCTCGAAAGAAGAGAATCCCCGCTCCCGCATCACATTGTTGTCAAACAGAAAAGGGCATGAGGGAAAGGGAACACTCTCACTTGATGTCGAGCGTTAGCCTCGGAGGATGTTCCGGCTGAAAGAGGAAGTCTGAGGAGGGGCCTCCACGGCGATTCTGAAGAGAATAAAGAGGTATAAGTGGCGGATAGATTGTCGTGCGGAGAAATGAACGGGGAGCGTTGAGAGCAGTAATAGGAGTAGTAAGGGGGAACCTGAGTGTGCATGTGGCTGCTGCGAACCTTCACAGCTGCTATATCACTTGTTATGAAACGAGTTTACCTTGTTCTCGACCAAGCTGCTGCAACTTCAGTCAGTTCGTATCATACAAGATAAAGGGGGGAATGTGAGACACGAAAATGGAGAAGTAGACCGTTTAAGAGGAGAAGACTTCTGCTAGAGGAGGAGGAGGCTATGCAGGAAATCACAGAGGGCAATGCGAGGACAAAGGTGAAAGGAGGTGAAACGCAATAAGCGAATCCATTGCGGGAGATGAGCATTGATGGGCTGCCAGATGTTCAAGGATGAGAAAAAGAGAACGGAAAGAAGGGCGGATTGATATCCAGTAGACAGATGGAGTGAAACAGATCCAGGGACAGCCGTTCTAACAGTCCAATTTTGGATTGAATGGAGAAGAAGGTGAAGGAGAGGGGGAGGAGTAATGGAATGGGGAACTCGAGTAATCATGAAAGGGCCACACACACACGCACCAGCTGTAAATATCCACGAATGACCAGCACACGGTGTGAACACAGAGGATGTCTAATGAAAGAAGCCCCACCGATCCACTCACTCCCCATTCTTTCCCCCTTTCCTCCCATTAGCGGCTGTCCTAGAGATTAGGAATTAGCCCCAAAGGCGACAACTCTCGAACAAATCTCAAGGACCATCTCGAACCGGCTGTCTCACTCAATGAACACGCAATATGTCCCCACTATCAGAACTATCTCTAATCCTCTGACTATAGCCGGGAGGAGATCGGGGAGGATACGGCGAAAATGGGCACTCTTTTCTCATTTTCGCCGCGCGGCCCCCCTCTGTCGACTAGTGATTAATATGGGAATGAATGATTAGGGGAGTGGAAGGAAGGAGATTGAAGAAGAGCCGAAAGGAGATGAAGGTCTGAGGGGGTCTTCTGATAGATCGCCTTCTCTTCTCCCAGCTCGATCAGTGCAGAGAGGGAAAGAATAAGAGTGGGGGACTGTTCCCGCAAGACGACGATGACCACTCTCTGCTTGTTGTGAGAAGAATGAAGAGAAGAAGAGAGCAGAAGTGATCGAAAACAGAGAAGACAATGTCTTCTATCACAGACAACAGAATGTGATACTGACAGGTTCGAGGATTCTCTTCTTATTCTTCTTATCGGCTCACCCTCCTTCACTTTCTAAACCATCGCAAACAGAATGTACTAAGCACGAAATGATAGGTTCAAGTGATGAAGCGTGAAAGAAGAGCTGGATTTGGCGCTTTGCGGGGTCTCCGAAAGGTCCTTCAACGTGTGGCCTGGGAACGCAAACAGTGTACACAAGGGAGTAGAGAATAGGGATCGCATTATGGAACGTTATTGACAGCCGTTCATTTTTAGACGTCTTTCATTCTTAGCGGTCTTATCTGCGAAGTGTGAGACAACCGCTTGGAATGAAATCAGACGGCTAGAAATGAACGGCTGTCAATAGCGTTCAATAATGCGATCCCTAGTAGATAGTGAGATGATTGTTGTTCGTTTTGATGGACACGCACAACCCGTTCCGGAGAAGAGATTATGATAGAGACGGGGAGACGGAAAATGACCGGGAACTGCTGAAGGGCCAAGCAGTATATGCAAATGTCTGTAAGGAGGGTGTAAAGGTCTCGAGGGACTGTGAATCATACGGTGGGGTCAGAGTGGAGCCTTTGAGAGCATGTCTTACAGGAAGAGGGGCGGATGGAACGGTTAGACACATTGTATGGGTTACTCTCTGCTTGCACGAGGGCTATTATTCGTGTGTCGCTCTTTCTGAATGCTGCTCTCTGCTTGCAGTAATGTGCCCCGTCCCTGTCTCACACAGTCAGGTCTCCCTTTATCCTCCACACAGTTCGGTGCACGTACAGTTTGAAGCGGAGAGTGCATCCAATTGCCTATTATGAACGAGGAGAATGAATGCAATGGGACAATAAGCTCATTTGCCCACCAGCAAGAACATCAAGAACGAATAAGTAATGCGCTATTATTAGCTTCGGAGAGGATAATAGAGATCAATCTCGTGAACTGCACGGTGCATCCGGGTCCTTGTCTGTGAAGAATTCAGCGAAAGATGTTGATGGTTCCTCCTCAACAATTCACTTGGATTTCTAATCGCAAATGTCAACCAGGAGTTATAAATCGGTAAATTTGTCGTCATTCTTCTCCGCAGAGCCGTTGTCTCATCCTCATGATGGATAGCCGCGCTGCGGAGAAGAATGATGACAAATTTACTGATTTAGAACTCCTAATGTCAACGTACTTCTTCGATGATACTCCGCTGCCTCTTAATCGCGCACGGTTTCTCATCTCTATTCATTTGACGCAACTCCGTCACTCCCTGCAACACAAAATATCACATATGAGGAATCCTCCGAGCCAAAGATCAAAGAAGCACCATATTCTGCACGAGGACTCTTTCCTCAACTAATTACTTGCAGTGTCTGTCGCTTCTTTGGATGGTCTCTATCTTTGTTGGACGAGATGACAAATTGGAAAAAGTGCCAATTGTGTACATGCACGTCATGATAGCAGTAATGTGTTTACATCAACGAATGGAGGAAGAAGGCCAAATAGACGAGAGAGGGCCACCAGAGGCTTCTGTGCCTCTCCAGGAAGAACAACATCCAGAAATGCCTGCAGCTTCCGGGCATAATCTATCTGCAATGGACAGAGTTGCATCACTTCCTGCACAGGACTGAGGGAAACACACGTCTAATCATTGGTGTTCCCTCTCCTAATCACAAGTTTTCCCTTATGTGCTCTACCGTAATCCCACACCTCTTCTCGTGCAAACTCGATCTAGAGCTGCATCCAAAACAAGGATAATTGGCTATAGTTATCGTTTTCAAGGCTCAAACTTCCGCTGAAGAAGACACGTTTTGAATGCGCCCAATAAGTATGTATCGTGGTCGAAAATGCACCTGTTCTGAGAAAAAGACAGACTTCGACCCTGCACACACTGCTCATTTGCATGTCATGTCTACAGAATTCTGCCCATCGTCATGTGCCATATCGCACGAGTAACGAGCACAAGACAAGGCAATAACTGCCGCGTACGACCGTCATCTCATCCATATATACCAGCAGATTCCCCCCTCCACATGCACACACCCTACTACTTTGCGATTCATTCGGAAGTTGAAATGTCAGTGTGGAGAAAATTTCCCCCGGTTTTCTCAGGGGAGGAATAGTGAATGAAGTTCTGATTCGTGAATGGGGTCACCCTCGGCTAAAATACGCAAAGTGTATCTGCCTTAACTGGTAAGAAGGTAAACACAAATGACTAATGTATATATATTGTGGTGGGAGACTGTTTTCACTTGACTCACTCGATCTTCGTTGTCCTCTGATAGACGCTTGAAGAGTGACTTGGTGTTGTCGAAGAGCTTGATGATGCGTCTTTTGTCATCAGTGAGATGGATATCGGGAGTGTCGGGGACCTTGTTCGAGGGAGAGGGGACAGGCTGCTCCTCGTCCATTCCTCCCATATACGAAATGATTAAGGAACGGAATCAAAGCAGAAGTGAACATTTGTGTTGTCTAATTCCCTCGCAGCGGTTAGCTCTCTCATGTGATGGACAACCGCTCCGAGAGAATTGGACGACAGAAATGTGCACGTCTGCTTGGATTCCCTCCCCTAGAAATGAAGGTTCTCGAGAACACAATGAGGAAACGAAGAGAAGGGCAAAGTGGAGAAGAAGACGATGCTACACCGTGCAACGACCGCAATCTGGGTCTCATTCAGTGATAGAAGAGAGGAGAAAAAGAGATCCAGGGGAATGGAAGACATTCAAAGACATGCATTCTAAGACTTCTTTCAATATTCACCACTAAGGGGATAAATGTCAGTATGCATATTCTCATATCTAGATACTCTAGCTGCATGGCTAGAATAGGAAAGGGCGGAGCTCGCTGCCACGAATTGATCGTTCCGTTCCGCTGATTAGCGAAACTTACGGTCTTTAGCGCCCAGTGGCCAATCTAAAACGCGGACCCGTTGATTTCTCGGTCGTCAAATGTATTTTTTCCCTTTATTTTGCTAGGTTATTTTCGCTGGAAACTTAACGATTTCATTTAGAATGGCTGAATACGTATTGGGAGAGCGCGAAAAGGAGCGGTTGAAGGACATTTCGCGTGATTTGAGCGATAAGAACAAGGCTAAAATAGAGGAAATGTGCCAGGTACTTGCCATTTATTTTTCGTGCTATTTATAGCATATTAAAATTTGTTCTGTTGCTTATAGTACTGTTCTTATTGACGCATTATCAAGTAAGTATATCAGGGAAAGCTGTATGCCCTGTAAGCAAATGAAAGTCGGTGCAAGCGCGCATTCACAGTGAACTAATTACAGAAAGGTCGGGCCACAATCTATGACATTGATGATCTCGGAAGACAAGACACGGACACACTTCCACTTTACATCTTCTTCAGTGGTCTAAAGGTCTGCGATTCTTAACCGCTGTTCAAAATAGCGCGGGCTTCGGTTTCCAATCTAATTTACGGCAGTTATCAGGCCAACTAAGAAAGTTTCCAAAGTTGACTCAATATTGTCGCCAGAAGTTAGACGAAAATGTTTCCTACGTCTATTGCATTTGCCATTTAAGCTTGCGCCACGCCAAACGGTCGAATACAAAGCGAGTGAGGCATTTGTGGAGAAAACTCGAAGGCTGAAACTACAACAGGTATCAGGAGGCCGGGTGTTATTCCTAATAATCAACGATTAGTGGCTAGCGTGCCAAACAATGACAAGTTATGTTGTCATATAATTGTTCCCTCTGTTATTGCATCCAATAACAGCTGAATGTTTAGGAAAACAGAGAGTACAAGGAACTGGTGAAGGATGTGGATCCATCACAGAGATACGGACAACCCGATTACATGGAAAACTTTGGAACGGTGAGTGGTGGGGGTTCTAATACGGTAGTCAAATTCATTTCTGATTCTTTCATTCTCTGCGGAGCAATTGTCTATCGCTCGTAGAGACAACCGCTCCACTGAGCATGAAAGAATCAGAAATGCATTTGACTACCGATTTAGAAACACTAGTGGTAGGGGTTCTAAAACGGTAAATTTGTCGTCATTCTTCTCCGTAGCGCGATCGTCTATAATGGATTGAGACAGCTGCTATGCGGAAAAGAATGACGACAAATTTTTGAACCACTGGTGAGCGGTCTTTTGTGTCTCGCACACATGGGAAACATCGATAATGAAATTGAATGGGGAAACGGAATGAGAGCAAAGTAGGAGTGGGAAAGACAATATGACATCAGTTGCATGGAAGCCAATAAGTGAGTGGAGGAGGGGAAAAGATCATGGTTGGACGACCAAAGTGGCCAGCCCATAATTATAGACGGAAGGACTTCCACTAATAGAATTTGCTTCTCTGCAGGAAGTTCGTTCTCTCAACAGACAACTCATGTCTGTCTTCAATGTCCTCATCACTGTTGTTTGCGGGTTCTTCTTCGGATTCACTGGTGTCACCTATCTCTATCCCCATTTGCATCTCGATCTCACTATCAGGTTTGCCATTCATTCCATTGTATTTCAAAGGTGAAAATTGCTTTCACGTTGAATACCGTCCATTCAATTGCGAAACAAAGAATGCTTTATACCGTTTGTCGATCAAACAGCATGGACAGAACAAATCTGATTACATCAATTCCCAAAGGATTGATTGCATCAACCCAATGACATGCAGATAGACACGTTTACGTACGAGACAATGTAATCTCTAAACAAAAAATAATTATTATTAAGAATAGGTGTGGCTTACAAAGATAAAAGTGAATAATTGCGATCACGTGTCGACTGAATGTTTCATGTTTCGCCTATAATTGAAAATATTCAGGTTCATGATTGGTCTCGTCTTCGCGACAATCATCTTTTTCGCCGACCTTTACTTCGTCGTCAAAAGTACGTCAATCTTGATTTTTCACTGCTTCATAAAACTGTTAGGTTTGGGACAAAGTAATTAGGAACTCATTCCAAGCGCTGTAACTTTGTTATATTATCAGTATTGGTTCTGTGCTTGGTGGTGGTGCATGGCCTAGAGGGAACCAACGTGGACATATTCAACTCGTAGCCTGTTCTTGCTTTCCGTGAAAATAATGGTCAACAATAGAAAGGAAGCTCAGGCGGTGACCATGTTCAATTATTGAATTTTATTTTTAAGGCGCGGAATTTAAGATCTGAACTAAAATGCCATATATTATCTCAAATATTTTTGCTTAATTTTCGTGGAAAGCAGCAACGTGTCAAATATGTACATGTAGGTTCCCACCAGGCCATGTACCACCACCAATCACAGAATCGCTACTGATAATATGATAAAGCTACAGCGCTTTGAATAAGTTCCTAATTACTTTTCCCCAACCTAATAGTTTCGAAACCTACCGTAATCCAAGGGAAAGGGGGGAAATATCTGTGCCCTCATTCAACCCACGTGCATATTTTTATCCATGGAACGGATGATCGGATAAGACATGCGATGAATGTAATTTATATATTAGAAAGTGATTCCATTTCAGGCATGGATGAGCCCGCTGCACCTCCCAGGCCACAAATGACAACATCCGACAAGGTGAAGAGAACGTTTGTTGTGGAGGAAGAACAGCCACAGGAGGCCACTGAAGAAGTTCACAAGGAGAAGAAGGATAAGGATTCTTCTGCACAGAAAAGAAGAAAACCTAAAAAGGCTTGGTGAGGCGTACTGTATGTATCTATTCTTGTATGTGATATACTTTATGATGATAACATTCCAATATAGGCAAAAACGCGTTGTGATCGTCTTGTGTCAAAGCCAAAGTGCTCATTATTAGTCGTACAATAAATGTGCATTATTTGAATATTGCATTATTGAACTCTCCCCACTCAATATCAACGTTCGGATCTTTTGAACTCTATAGGAAGGCATTGGAAGAAGTGCGATCTGTTATGAATGACAAGGGGGCATCTTGAGGGGTCAGACGAGGGGAGGGGGGGGGAAGATGCGTCATCTTCCATAAGGTGTCAACTACATTCTTATTTTCTGCAAGTAGTTCGCACTAGGGTTAAAACGGTAGTAGAGTGCATTCATCTGTCATCTAGTTCACTAGGAGCGGTTAACGGTTGTCTCTCCGGTGGGCAACTACTCAAAGAGATTGAGACCATAGACGAATGCACTTTACTGCCGTTTCATAAAACCTATTTCACACGTTCTTCCTCGATCATTCGCTTCCTGCGAGTGAAGGAATTGTCGTTTTCCATACTAGAATCTTCTCTGCATCGGACGTGCTATACCCATCTTTAATTATCATCCTGCGACGTCTGCCACAAAAATGTTGCTGCTGAAGGTGCTGAATTATTCCATGGGACCGATCAGCAGTCGTCGTGTCAAACAAGACCCAACAATGACGAACACCTCATTCTCTTGTACCTCTCGGTGTCATCTCATATGAGCTTCTTTTCTTAGCATCTGCATTAGAAGTGTGACGGAAATATTTTTCCTCCCTCTCATCACATTAATGCATGTACAGTGTCCGCATTCCTCAATGTGATATGACATGGATAATCTCAGCCCGCCCCTTCCTCATCCCGGAGCTCCTCACTTGAGTCGAGGCCTCCATGGCCTTCCTACTGCATCTTCTGCTCCTCGTTTCTCCGGCACTGTGCTGTTTCCTTAACTCGTGCCCCTATAGGAGATATGGAAGGAACACGGGATGCGGACACTGCGGTCAGTTTGAACGTTACCTTCCTAAAGCAATCAGCAATATTATTTACAAATTCCGCTACTGGGGCTCTACTGATGAGACATACCAACATTGGCACGGCTCGGTGTATAGAGTTATAGCCGAAACACCGAAACTATGTATCCCAGAAGATTTCTATTCTTACACTAGATATATATAGTAATATGCATCTTTACCATGACGTTTTCTTATTCAGATAATAATAATAATCAACATGAAGTGTACGGTTGATTGGGGTCTGATAATTCTATTCAAGAAACCTCCTGGACAAGAAATAATTTAGAATATGAATTGAGACAAGAACGAATATGTATTTTTCGACATGGAGGGTACTGTAGATTGGGTACATAAACTATCACAATTTCTGATCATTTTTGTCCTACAAGTTTCTCATATGCCACATACCCAATCGATGAACGTGCAACTTATCAAGAACGAAGCAAATATTTTTTTAATTTTCTTGATTGCTTGCTCAAGGACCGGAACTGACTCGGGTTCATATCCGGATCAGATCAGACAGGGTTACGCACGTGGATAGCCTAACACTAAATCGCTTCTCAAAACAGAACCCATTTAGGCACTTCGACCACTTTAGCGCCACGAATAGCATAACACAAATATAGGCATACACGTGGAAGTAATTTCAGGAGTCAATGATGTGGGCCTCTGTATTGAAGTGAACAGATGCTGCACGGCCACGGAGTGTTTCCCTGCCCCGGAGTGCAGATCCTTCAATCAGTGTCCACCCCTCTACTGCAAGGTATACTGTATCCTCCACTGCACCAACATCGATGGTCTCACTTCAGATAGGCCAACTTCCTGGATTCTGCATGGCTCGTAATTTTTGCTGCACCAACGGTGAGACACTACCTAATTGATTCCTTCGCCTTACTTATTCTCCAACTTCCCACGAATTCATTTTGTGGAGCCTAGGATATCTATGTATGATAATTTTTGCAGATGTGTGTCAACGGAGTCTCCAATGCTGAGTTCACTCATATCTTCAATCTCAACACCGTGGTCATAAAGACGTTCAATCGTTTGTCTGCGGACCACAACACTTTGTTTTCGGTAGTTTTTACGTGCGACAATTGTGATAAACACCAATTGGCAAATATTATGGAAATAAGACAACGGATGAGCCTGTGACGTTGAAAGCTTGGTTGAGACTCTTGGCTCCGCATGTCAACAGATGAATTGGTGAACAAAACCCGGTGAAAGTAGGCGACAATGAAGGACTGCAAGGAATGCAACATGCTCATATCTATACAAGTACAACTGACAATACTTGATGTCGCATGGCTCTCTCACAATAAGGGAACGTATGACGGGGAAGGGAGGATACTCGATGAGAAGGCAAGAATGAATGTGAGTGATACTGACCAGGGAAGTGAAGGACCTAAGGGGAATACGGTAGTAGGCACTCTTATTGCTGAGTAGAGTACGGTAGGAAGTGAGCAAGGGAATGTTATTCAAGTGAATAGTTGTATCACGGGATGAGGAAAGCACAATGAGAACCTAGAAAGTGGCTAAAGGGGACAATAATGGATGCCTATTCGTCATTGATATGGCACGGATGTACAAGTTTGCATACATTATGATGAGGGTCGGGGATTCACCAGGTCGGACTGTTGAAGAACCCAATGGTGAGTTCGGGAATGGGAAGATTTGGGCACCTTTGCGGCTGGAACGGATCTCTGACGTTTATCCACCTGAAATGACAAGGATAAGGAATGGGGTTACAGTATGCCCACAAAAATGTGTTATAGTTTTGAGATTTTAATCCGGGCTTTGCCAGCTTCATTTTGTAACTGCTGAGTGGCAGTGTAAAATGCCACCTACTAACTTTTTCAAAATAAAATTGCAAAAACTCAGTTTTAAAATGTCAAAACTGTCATATATTTATCTGTGTGTAATATGGAACCTTTCGTGGAAGATCAGGAACAGGAGCTGCTCGACTTGCATTTGAGATTTTTCTCGAAGGAGAATTACTGGCTGCACGATTTGTTCTTCCCTGTGGACGACCTCAAGGAACAAAGATAGGACTGGGGGGTACTGTAGTCTCTCACTTGTCTTCCTCTGTGCAGTGTACTCTGCAGGAGGCTTATCGGGTGGAGGAGTATCGGGGAGTTTAGGAGCTGATTCAACCGGGGATGATTTCTTCCTCTGCTAAAAGATAATGAAATACTAGTAAGGACCAGGGATGTTTACAACAAAATCAACAAAATCAATTTAACTTTTGAACGAAGATATTTATAAGAAAAGTAGAAGCGTCATTGTGTAGATAATTGTGACTGGATTCTAAATAC
>JACMIF010000019.1:14348-60499 GCA_014805445.1 Diplogasteroides magnus | reverse complement strand
CAAAAATCGGCATAACTCTAACAATTTTCATTATTAACTCAACTATTGGGTAGTATTTAGAATCCAGTCACAATTATCTACACAATGACGCTTCTACTTTTCTTATAAATATCTTCGTTCAAAAGTTAAATTGATTTTGTTGATTTTGTTGAGCACATCTCTGGTAAGGACCAACGGTGGATACCTTATTCATTTCTTGTAGAGTGCCCGCTTCCAACTGACGAAAGGCTGCATTTACTGCGGTCTGTTCTATGCGAACCCTATAAAGATAATTATCATCCTTGTCTATTCGTCCTTTACCAACCGTTCCCTATCCCTTTTCCTTCTCCTATCATGTCTCCTCGCTTCTCTATCCAATAGCCATCGTTGATGGTCGATTTGTCTTGCGAGGATGTTCGATATGCACACGGACATGCACTGAAATCATCGTTTCAATGCTCAATCCATGACCTTATCAAGTCTTATAGCTCGTTTAATCTTCAGAGGGATAGCTTGAATTCTTCAGGACTCACCACAGGAACGATTATAACAGCAACGATCAGTCCAATGTGTATGGCATGTGATTCGAATACTTGTCTCAATGGTAGAAGACATCCTCGAGTGTGCAGATCAGCCTGAAATTCTTCATGTTTTCGAGATTTGGACTCAATTTATCGCTCTTGGACTGCTCAATATCCTCTCTCGTCGTGTAAATCATGCAAAATTCACGTATCCTAAGCTCATCCTATGGATGATCTCCTCTGAAGGGATGGAATAACCCACCTCGATGTCCTGAGGTCGCTTCTTCAATGCATTCTGCCAACACTCAAGAGAACGCATGGCGGGCAGGAGAGGATTCGCTGATCCGGCCTGTAATTGGAACGGCCTTATTGGGGATAATAATTTCCTTGAGTAAAGCCTTCGTTATGTACTTGTCCAGCTAATAATAACGTGTGCTCTGTGTACTCACCGCTTCACTGACTACAGTTTTCCTGCAGCATGAGAAGGGAACGCCGCATCTTTCTGGATATGGATTGGTGTCAGAACAGTTGAATTGTGAAGAGAGGGACCAGTCTCGGAAGCCGGCTGCCACAGAAGAAACGCCACAACATTCAAGCTGGAAGGCAAATGCAACGGTTAAGGATAATGGCATGATTCCGCTTAGAGACTGTAGTGTTTGCCTCAGAGATAGGGAACGCATTCACACAGAAAAATATCTGATTTTAAATTGCAGAAATTGGCTCCAATTGATAATATCTGAGGCTCGGTGACAGAATAATTTGCACCTGAGAGGTATATTTTATCAGTTCGAGCCAAATTTACGGATACACCTGCTAAAAAGGAGCAGATATTTTTCTGTGTGTTTTGGAATTTCCAACCTCTCCGATCTCTTCCGAGCGGTCGTCTCTCATTTCGTTAGACGACCACTCTGACGAGATGGGGGAGGTTAGAAGGTCCATAATGCGTTTCCTACTCCTAGAACAAAAAATTACCTGTTCCTGCATATAATCGACGATATCGGCGATGTTCTTGTTGTTGTGATATCGCTTGATAGCATATGACATGATTGTCTGGGCCGAGACTCCTGCAGAATCAGTGGTGGAATCGGCATAAAATAGAATGAACAGAAGGAATGTGGCCACGACAAGAAGAATGTAGAAGAAGAAGACGCACACAGCGAACTGCAACGAATTGTTTTTTATGATGCGCATAAAAGTGTTTCCGCTCCACTATTTTCCTCACAATAGCCGTGCTAATTGGAGTGAAAGATCACTCGAAAGATGTCACAAGCCCCTCTCGACTTCTTCCACTCCACTTCAACTAACATACTTACAATCTTGAGCAATTGGATGTTGTCTCGAAGGGCGCCCACTGCCCCAACCATTGTCACTATGCACACGAGAAAACCTGCAATGTACCGTGTGAATGACCCCCAGAGTACATTCTGGTGAACGACAAGAGCGCCATGAACATTTGCGCCACAATGATAAAATAGACAGATGCACCATCATTCTCAACATCTTTACGGTGCAAAGCCCATAACTTTTGTCTTTCACCCATAGATTCGCTCTCACCTATAATGGCCAACATAATGGCTGGATTCAGTACAACATCTGCCCAGTCGCTCACTCCCCGTGGATCCTTTATGCACAAGTAGATTCCCAGAGTGAGCACAGTGACTCCGATGAGCTGAAAGCTTCCATTTGCTGCTTTTTCCGTTCTTCAATCAGTGAAAGTTGGAAATGTTTTGGCCGTGTACCCCGAATGAGAGTCAAAATGGGCATTGCCCCAATGGAATGGTCACTACTTCTTTGTGTTGAGAAGATGAGACTGGTTCCATTGCCTGAGAGATTAGGAGGAGGACGGGAAGGAAAGCAACCCCTTTCCCATGGGAATCATTCACGGATTACCCTCTCTCTCTGTGTCACTACTCGGGCAATACATTCATTAGTGGGGAAGGATCGTCGATTGATTGGAACCCAAGTATCCACTTGGACAAGCACTGTGAATATTATGCTCGAGAGGAGCCAACAAAGGTCAATGCTGCCTGCCGTAATGACAGTCTCTGCCCCCTAACAATCCCCTGAAGGCCGTCTCCCACTGCATTTATACATAGATCTTAGCCAATTCGAGCCCCCCCCCCTGACCTTCCCTTGTGTTAATCAAAAATGTGTCGCAGAATCAAATTCCGCGTGATTACGCATGTGAGCATATGAGGAATGAAGAATGAAGACACTCACGAATGCTATGAAATTAATGAGGAAGCAGATCCACTTGAGACAGGCTGAGATTTCTTGACGTGGTTTCCTCTTCCGTGACCCTCCCACAAGACGAACATCGTATGCATCGCCTGAAATAATGAAAATGATCGTTGAATATAAAGCGAAGAAAAGGAAGACGCATAAAGCGAACTGAAACAAATTGTCTTTTTATGTTGAACATAAAAGTGTTTCCGCTCCACCTGATATACCGAGTACGAAACATCTCTCAATTTCGTCCAATTCATTCTCTTATTTGCGTGCTATTTCGTTGTTTTTCTATCCATTTGCCATGATTTTGAAAAAGTTTCAAAATTATGGTAAATGGAAAAAACGTTCAACGCAGTTTACATGAATGATAGGACTAACCATGCTCTCCCATGTTCGGTGTGGGAAGGAGTGCCTCCCTTCCCTCTCTCTTGCCCCGATCAGTCCTGCAATGTGTTCATTCTACGACGTACAGCTGAGTGTATGAACATAAGGACGGACATATGACAGGTGGAGGGGATGTACGAGTTCATCCAATGGAAGGAAGGGCATTCGAGAGAAGGACACAAGAAGGGCAGACAAGGGGGAGCATTGACCTCCACCCAGTATCATCCGACGGGTTGGTCAAAATGCTATACGAAAAAGGCGCACATCGAATAGAATGGATGGGATTGGAGGAGGAAAGGAAGGAGATCTATGAATAAGTGAAGAATCCTCTAATGAACCTCACTCACAGGTTTAATGCATGTAATGCATGTAATGACAGGTGAAGGGGAGAGTGGGAGAAAGGGAAAGGTCCAGGATGGCAACTTCCCCTCCCCCCTCTTGCAGCCGCAATTAGATATCGGTCAAGCTGCTCCGAAAGGAGGGAGAGAAACAATACCCTAGAGCGCAAGGAGGAGAGAAGAGACCAGGCTAAAGAAAGGACTGCTAGAGGGCAAACAGATGTCAAAGAGTGTTGAGAGAAGGGAAACATCCACGCAACTATTCATTTGATCACACATTTAGGGGGCGGGCGAAGTAATGAAGTGGTCAATTGAAGGAAGAGAAAGGAGGATAATGAGTGGTGATCAGTCAATCTTTTCATGGTGAAGTGAACACACGGGAGGGGAAGTAAAAGTAGGACACATTTGATGATGGGGAAGTGAGAGTCGAGTGAGAGGACATGAAGGGAAAAGTGACCACCACTGTCCTTTCCCCGTATCTTTTTTCTTCCCCCCTCTCACTATCCAAGAAGTCGAACACACGGAAAAAATACCGTCAATTACCCCACCATTCAGTTTCAAACTGCCAATATTAGCAGTAAAACTGTCAATATTTGCAGTTTGAAAATGAATTGTGGGGGGGGGGATGACAGTAAGTTTTTTTTTCTTTGTGAACATGTTCAAGTCTCATAGAAATACCTTTCTGCAAGGTCAAGATACGAAATCCCAAAAGAGTTAGCCATTACATCTGATACAACCTAATTGGTACATGAGAAAGTAAGATAGTATCTGAACGGGACAAAGTGAAAATGGCCATTTAGAGTACAGAGGAAATGAAGGGCCAAAAGAGTGACCACCACTGTCCGTATCTTTTCCTCCAATAGGTCGAACGTGTCAAACACTGACCAGATGCGAGCTAGTCTCTCTCTCTACAGTGCCTGTGCAGGGAAAGGACGGGGATAAACTGGACTGGCCTCACTCTCATCTGTAACACACACCTATAGACCGAGGAGAGACAGCCACCTCTCTTTCCCTTTTCAATACAACTTGCACTGCACGATTCAATGCATCCGACCGGGAGATTCCCCATGGAACCACGCGTAAAAAGTGACTGAAGGAGAAGAGGAAAACGGTCAGGCATGACAAGAGGTCACAAAATGAATAGTGATGTCTATTAGAGATAAATCGAGAAGATTGGTTCGATTCCCCTGAAACCATCCAAAAAGTGACTGGAGAGGGGGAAACAGTCTGACAGGTTCAAGAGGTCAGAGAATGAATGTCTATTAGAGATAGAGAGGAGTGACGTTGATGAGAGAAGAAGATAGCATCTGAACGGGGGGAGAACTACTTCCTTTCCCGTCATCTGATCGCGCACTATGCCATTCATGTACACACAGACAAATGATTTCGCGAAACTGTCGCTGAGTGGCAGTTTAAAATGTCATAAAGCCATAATTTCAAAACTGTAGGAGCGGAATCCACAGTTATTTTCCTGTGTGTACCACCCATTCACTTTTGACTCCTGTTACTTTTATGTTTCATCGAGGAGATAGTTGACACAAAAGCACAACAACGAACAACATGACTGGCAGTCAATTCTCTGTGTGTCCTGCCCTCTGAAAGCATGTTTTTTTGACTAGTCGAGAAAGTGATCGTAAGGGGAAGAGGGAAGCACAAGCGAGAGGGACAAGTATTGGGGTCGGCCTGTATAAGTGTCTCTACCCATATTGTGTGCGATTGAGTGCATTTAGAAGGGAGAGGACGAGGGAAACCTAGCAAAGCATCCACTGCACTTGGACAGGAAGAGAAGCGGAGAGTAATTGACTTGGTTCCCTTTCGAGAAGGTTCAGAGAGTGGGGGAAGAGTCTCGGAAAGGGGGCAGGTGGTGGACACAAAGGGACACGGTCAGAAGACACTCTTCATTCAAGAGACCACTCAAAGCACCAACACTGCCATTCTCTACTATGGAGAGAGGAGGACTCTTAAGGGCATGAGACTACATTCACAAAAAACTGTAGCAAAAGTTGGATTGAATGAGTATCATATTTCTCTTCCTCATGAGATCCGCCCTTTCATTCCTCCGAAGTTTGTATAGTATTGAATGGAGAAGAGACAAGATTCCCCTGCCATTCACTTCGCAGCTGACAATTGGACTTCTTCTTCTTCCTCCGACGATGATTTTCCCCGTTCTTTGAGAATCGGAAGGAGGCAAAGGAGACTGAGAAGAGCAGAAGAAGAAACTTGTTTCCCGCGGGTTCATCAAACGGTACTCATGATCTAGTACCTCATTGTAATACTTTTTATCATACTTGTTCAATGAGCAGACAAAAAGAGAGGAGAGTCACTCTCACTTGCCTTGATGGTTGAGGGTCTTCGTAGTCGTCGTCGGTGTCTTCTGATCCACTACCCAAACACATGGAGGATGGCAGAAGACAAGAAGGGTCAGCCGAGGGTAGCTACTATCTATCTATCAAGGACGATCAAGAGGAAGAGAGAGAGAAAGGGCGTGAGAGGAGACACTAAAAGGCTGCGCTTGATGGCCAACTCACTTGGAAGCCACAACGGGATGGGGCATAATGAGTCTTTGTACCAGAAAGTAATGGAGGAATGGAGGAATGGTAAACATTAGTGTAGGAAATCCAAGTAAACGTATATTTTCTGTCGTCTACCTAATTCCCTCGGCGCGGTTGTCCATCACACGAGAGAGACATTCGCTCTGAGGGAATTAGATGACAGATAAATGTACTTTCGCTTCAATTTCCTACCCTAGTCAACAAGCATGAATGCAATAGGACTCGATGAAGGGTGGTATAAGAGCGGAAGCCCTCCATCGTATCCAAGGGGCTAGGTCCAGCGGCGGCCCATTCCATGCGCGTGAAAGCCAATTATTATTTGGAGGAAGGAACGAGATTCGCCCATTGAAGAGTGCCGAGAGAAGGAGGAATCGAGGAAATCCTCAATGGCTCGGGTCGTTTAGAGGAAGACGATTGAGAGAAATGGAAGACTTTCTGTTCTATCAAAGAGGGTAATGGGATTTGTGGGGGGAAGGTGGAATCCATGGGAAGGAACGGCCTAATGTTTGTATAGAGAGCGAGGTGAGGGAGAGAATTAGCACTGCCTTGACCTCCCCCCGTATGCCCGCGATGAGTCCACGGGGGACAGCATTAGACCAAAAGGGAAACCGACCGTTACGGTGCCCGCAAGCGAATTGGCAATGGAGGCAGTTTGTGCATGACACGAGACTTCATATCAATAAACCTTGAACGGCGTTTTTTGTCTCTCTCGCCCCGTCTCACCAATTTACATTGAGTCACTTGCCCTTCACTATTCACTTCTCGAGTAAAGAAAGGCAGGAAGAAGGAAGAGGGACTGCAGGAATGGGGCCACTTTGAGGTAGACAATCAAGAGAGACAGTGCTACTTGTGTGCGGGAAGTGCGCACTCGGGAGATCACTCATTGGAAAACACTCGTAATTGGGTTCGAGAAGACAAAAAGAAAGCAAAAGGAACGTCAGAAAAGAAATGGAAAGTAATCAAGTGACTGAGTCAATGGGAGAATATAGAGACATAGATGAAGTAGAGGAGAAGAGAAGAAAGTGAACTGGAAGAGGAAGAAGAGAAAAGGAGGACCGGCCACAAAACGAGTTCCATCCACTGTTCATGCCATCGGCCATACTCATGGCGACTGATTGTAGTATATCCTTGGATCGTTTGAATGGATGAAAAGGCCCATCTGGTCCTTGGCCGTACAGCTTTGAACTGAACCGTTGCGGATACGGTAGAATAATGCGATCATGCATAATTTATTGGGATCATAACCCCTTGTTGGGACGATCAAATGAGAGAGGAAGGAGAAGGGGTACTCAATGGTTTCATGATAGAAGTGTTTTGGTACAAAGCAAAGGGTGATGTGAGACGGAGGGAAGAAAGGGGATGTTTATGGTTGAAGATGTACAGGAGAAATACGTCACAAAGAAGGACAAAGAGTGATTCAGCCGACAAATGAGAGTACGAGGCCAGTGGGAACGGTTGTCAATGTCTAATGAGTGAGGGAAAGTGATTAGGGGGGATGCATGACGTCACCGGGGGAACAGGAAAGGGGTGAAAAGCAAGAGCGCCTCTGATGTTTGCGCCATAATGGTGAAATGGACAGATGCGCCAATACTGTTGGCACTAACACGGCGCAAGTGTCCATTTCACCATTTTGGTGCAAATATCCATGGCGTTCTTGTCTTTATCCCAGGGAAAGATGGCGAAGAGCGTCTTGAGTATATTAGACCCGTTGAGGCGAAAGAACAAAGGGATGAGGTGAGATAATTAGAATACTTGGCTAATACCTCACTACCAATGCAATGTGACATAATAATGAGAGGCTTAAAGAATGATCCGTCGATCTCGTTCCGACTTTTCTTTTAGTTGATCGGATCCTTGATTGAGTATCGTGGGGTCAAATGCAGCATTTCCCGAATGCGAGAGTGGAGGAACGGGGGAACCGGCGAGTTGCCATCCCAGACGGGGATGCTCTATCACACGAATAGCGCCCACATATGAAGTGTTCCTGCAAGAATGAATGACCTCTACCCGGTCCAATCACTTCTTTCAACATACCTAAGAATTGTGAAGAAATCTTCATTTGACCGTATGTCTCCCCCGACTAGTTGCCGCGTGCACACTTCTAATGTGGCACTATGACCCACTAGAAGTATTGTCCCTGAAAAGTGGCTCACATGCTCACGTAATCCCCACGATTCCCACTTAAAGTATTCTTGCTAACGCTTCGTTGATCTCGGGAAAATCCACAAAATCCCATCCCACAATTTGATATTCATCAGGGTTTCATTCATAGTGAGACTAATCCAAAGCAAGGCAAACATATTTTCAATCAAGGAAATGTCACGCACCTGTAGGATGTCTCTTGACTATGTTCTGCGTAAGTGCATGGGATCTCTGATAATAATGTTGCAGAGTCTCATCCAGCCTCAGATCGGTGTCTCTGTACAGTGGCTGGTACTTGAGGTTAATGGGATATCCTGAAATGAGACATTCATTCAGTCACTCACTCTAGGGAACGCATTATCGAATATCCAACCTCCTCAATCGCTTCCGAGCGGTCGTCTACCGAAATGAGAAGCGACCGCTCCTACGAGATTGGGGAAGCATATTGTTAGAAATTCCATAATGCGTTCTCTACTCCATCCCACTTGCCTATCTTGATAAGCTCTTCCTTTGTCATCGCTGCAGGTCTGACTCCCCTGCACCATTGCATCCACTCATACAATCCTGGCTCTATGTTGATCTCCACCTTGGGAGAATTGGAAGATCCGAGACCTGTAATATGGTTACAGTCAGATGACCACAGGGGAAGAAAGTGAAAGCAAGGGCAGTAAATGTAAATGACATTCGTACTATGGTTTCTAGATTAGTGAATTTGTCGTCATTCTTCTCCGGCGCGCTATCGTCTCTTCCCCTGATAGACAACCACGCGACCGAGAAGAATGACGGCAAATTCACCGATGTACAACCCCTAATTCGTACCTAATCCCTTGAGAATGCCCACTGTTGTCTGAATGCATCGGAGTGCGTTTGAGCAATACACGTGCACTATTTGTATTCCCTGATCACGCATCGCTCGACCTAAACAACATGTTCTTTTAGGGCATTCAACTAATGAAATTTCTCGTCATTTCCGAGAATTTTGTTATTCCCCCTCACCCGTAAGCTTGGATTGCAGATATCCCATCTCAGTAAGAGGCGTATCAGTCTCGAAGTTCTCCCATCCATCTTTTCTCCTTGGTACATTGCGAGGAAGATTGACATCGAATGGATTGTACCTGAGAGTCTTTCCTTAACAAACAAGTCAGCTGGGAAAACAAAAGATGAATTGATTGAGGAGACTGCATTATAGAACGTTATTGACAGCCGTTCATTTCTAGCCATCTGATTTCACTCGTAGCGGTCATCTCTCACTTCGCAGAGACGACTGCTAGGAATGAAGCTAGACTGGTAGAAACGAACGGCTGTCAATAACGTTCCATGATGCGATCCCTTGTGAGAAGTATTAGTACCTTCCACTGGCATCGAAGCTTCTCCTGACCCAAGACTTCCTTCCCGGTTGGTTGAAGACGAAGTCGCATCTCTCACCGTGTCTCACAACTATCAGTTGTCGTGGGGAATCCTCTGCCATCTCTGAAGTGAAAGTGAAATAGAGGCAAACGAAGACACAGTAGAGTCAAGGCTGGTAGTTTGTAAGCGAGATCGATTACGTTTCACTGGACCTATTACCTCTGAAGTAATAGCTTTCGTGAAACATAAGCAACCTCGCATACAAATGGTCGACCCCAGTAGAGATCAATGAACGATAACTAATGACGACGAACGACGAAGTTAAATAATTTTGAAAAGTACAAGGGATGGTAGTATGGTGTGGTGTTGCGCAGTAGTTGGGACAGAGGGGGTAAAAGATGAGTGGAAGAGGGAGAGTTCTCCCCTCTCTTCCCCTTCCCCTTCTGTGCATTCTTACTCGCCGAACAGTATTCACTCAGATAATAACGACACACCGGATCTCACAGACACAAATCAATGCAAACGAAGAGCACGCTCTGAGAAAAGCTCAGAGGGCTGAACCTTGACGAGACACAATGAAGAATGGATAGGAGGGAGCTTGACCTGATTTGACCGATCTTGGAAGAAACACGAGGGGGAACGAGCGCCGCGCGGTCAAATGAGGTACGTGAGAACTTCAAGTGATCATTGTGATGGGCGTCTTATAGGGTTTCGAAATCGGTAGCAACGTGCATTTCTCAGTCGGCAAATTCGATCGGTGCGATTGTCACGTAGCGATTGTGGAACGTAGAGACAACCGCTCCGAGGATATTAGACGAACAAGACCTTACTGCCGATTAAAAAAAGAAAAATGGAAATAAGAGAATTGAAAAAAGAGTTGAAGTGGAGTCGATGATAGGTGAGACATCTGACGCCGTTGCATGTAGAGAGCGGAAGCACAATGTGAGGAGAGGGGGGATCTCTTCTCCTTCCCTTGTTCCCCCCTCACGCCAACATCAAACTGGCAAGCACCGCCATTATTTGCCTTCAGCTTTTTGTCGTCGAAAGAATGGCTTGACGTGATTGTGAAATGAAAATGAGTCCATGGGATCATATGCCTCAGGATGCCGTCTCCTACAAATCATTCTTACACAGACCTTCTCCATGTGTTGGATTCATCTGCCTTCCTTTGCAAAAAGTTGACGTCTCATTTAACATCCTTCAGGCCTTCAGACGTCCTTCTCCAAAGAAACGTCTGGCATTCACAAATTGGAGAGCTAATTTGGGCGATTTGTACGTGTGCATGACGTAAAGCGTGGAGAATGATGGCATCTGAAGGGGACAAAGGAGATGTGAACTCTCTCGTGTAGTATTCACTCTGTCAACATGATAAATATAACACGAGTCTCTTAGACTTGATTTGAAAGGTGGGATAAAGAAGGGTCTGGAAATACATGACTGGTAAATCCTGTAAATCCTTTCCGCCTGATAAAATCCACGCCCTAGGAACACCATATAAATCCTCATTCCATTTCAATTTCTTCCCCTCTGCGAGAGGCGTTCTCGAATTCATTTCTCCTTTTGTTCACCAATTTGCATGTCTAGACAAGGTCCACCAGTATTTTTCGTAAAGATTGTCCTTGCGAAATTCATTTCCCCCGTATCCCTCAATCCTGTTTTTCCTTCAGATGTCTCATAAAGACTCTCGCATATTCCGAGTCTTGGTCGCACGTCGAAAGAGAGACTGGCTTGTGATAGAGAACATGCGAGCTCTTTGCCTTCTTCCGTACCCTCCTGTGCCAACTGTAAGTCTCCCTATCTTGACGCAAGAAGTGCCGCAATCACGGCCGCACACCTGATCACAAACAATCTTGAGAACGGATAGTGGTTCCACGAGAGTTATTTATTTATTCATCATACATCTTACGATGTGACAACATGTACAGAAATATCACTGAGGGGGAGAGTGAGCAACACTCCTTCAGGTGATGTTCCAGAAGGGAAAGGCAACCAGGGGATACAAGCAGAAGTTCGAGGATGCTGAGACGGAGGCCGCAAGACTTGCACAGGAGATCGTATGCAGGGAAGAGGAGAAACTGGAGTGGAACAGATGGAAGAAGAAGAAATGACATGTCGTTCCTTGTAAAGTGTCTCACATCTCATAATGGTTCGAATACTGTGCCCATTCCATTACGGCTACCCTCATGTCATAAAGCATTGTGTCGCTTTCATCGAGTCGTTTTCATCTCAAGCCATTGATTGTTTATCGTGGATGAGTTTGTGCAGAAGAGATGCAGTAAGATTGAACCGGTTTGTCCCTCCCCCTCTTGTTATCTCTGCTCAACTCGTTCATTCTTTGCTGCTGTTGTTTATTGTTGTGGTGCAGAGTAGAGTATGGTAGTGGGTGACACGGAGGAGGAGTGTCCAGTATGATGCACATTCTCCCTGTGGGCCATTGAGTGTCCCTTCACAAGATGAACACAACTCCTCTCCCCGCGTCTTTCAACATCGATTTGTCCAGAAATGCAGGGGGAAATGGAGAACAAGAACCAATTTTGACCCGCCGATTGGCGTCCATCTCATTGAATACACATGTACAAGTCGATAGGGGAACAAGGCCACGAACAAGGAAAGAAAGAACCATCCATCTTACGTCCACTCAATCATACACTCTACGTCACGCTGAGCATACTGTAGTTGGGCAGAGAAAGACTCCTTTATCAAGAGTTTGGCGAGAGTGAGGGGGCATTAGGATTCGATCGGTAAACAAGGAACGCTTAGTGTCTATGTAGGAAGTGACTCACTGTGATGTTATTGGCCACCATTCACTGTCCACGGCAGCGAGAACCTCAGGGAAATCTTGACAGTTTCTCCTAGGGATGTCGCCGCTGTGGACCCATTGTGAATGGGTAGAATGAAAGTAGTGAATGAATAGAAGAGGAAGGGGGAAGACCGTCAAGTCGCTGTGAGAGCTGTTGGTCGACTGACTCTCGAGAGGTGACCAGCGAAGGAAGGGGGAGGAGTGTTCAGAGGGAGGAGTGAAGGAGAGCAAGAAGAGAAGAGAAGAGGACTGAGGAGAGGATGGAGGATGGTACGTAGTGGTGCCGACTAGTCGTTCCATCCCAGCCCCGAGTAGAGAGATGTTCTCTTTCGCATCCCTTCTACCCTCCCCGTTCGATGCAATATCTTGCTCTGGTCGTTTTTCTCCTTCACTAGCACATGCCGCCCCGTTCAGTGTCCCCTCTCTCCAATCTTCCCCCTTCTCTCGTCTTGTTTTGTGGCCACGTCGCCTCTTGCCCACATTCAAATCCCCAGTATACACCTACTGCAAATGAGAGAGTTGTGGAATGGACATATAGGCATTTGACAGACGAAGGCCGATAAAGTAAGCCAACCAAGGCCGTTCTCGTTCCATCTCGATCGAGGTTACACAATAGCCAAAGCCTTGAGATGAGGAAAAGAAGAAGAAGAAGAAGATGGTGTGCGAAGTGACACTTCTTGTGTGTTAACCATGCCCTCCAATTCCATCTCTTCTCTTTTCATTGGGTGGGACGATACCACGGCCGATATTACAGCAGCAGGATTGCCGATGAAATGAATGGCCAGCTCTTTCTCCACGTAATCTTTCGCCATTGGACACCAAGGGGGCTGTGTGTAACTCATGTAGGTGGGAATACCGCGATGGACGAATGGTCATGTGTTCATCTGAATGAACCCAGAATGCACGGAGACAACCAATTTCATATGATATCAAATAATAAAGCACTCAACAATACAAGATAATTGCTTCTCGATCTCGTTTCTCATACCAGTTACTGTGGTACCTGGCTCTGGCTAAATCTGAATTTTTAAATTGGCGCTCATTAGAACGCGGGGGCGGTCGCGTTGCGTGCCGTAAACAGCTTATTTTGTTTTCTTGGCACAGTGCCAAGAGGAGCTGTTGTTTTGAGCACGACGCCTATGCGGGTCTTACTGTAACCGTTACGACGTCCCCGTCAACAAACCATTCTTTCAGATGACATGCATAGATCGATGAGAATGCGTGAGAGCAAGGAAGAGAAGCGAGGAGACGAGAAAGGAGAGACGATCAATGGAAGAGAGGTGAATCGGATTGAATGATAATGACTCTGCATGTCAGATTAGACCCCAAAACACAGTATAACGTAATGGCATGGTTCCTAAATCGGTAGCAATGTGCCTTTATCATTCGTCTCGTTCTCTTGGAGCGGTTGTTTATCGAATCTACAGACAACGGCTTCCGGAAATTAGACAAATAAGATATGCGCATCACTTCCGATTTGGAAGCCCTAAAGCACGTGTTGTTATCACTGATCTTTCATGTGTTTCACTTGCAGTCAATGACTAACATTCCACCTCCGTCCAAGAAGCCAAGACAGGCATGGGAACTGAAGGAAAGGAAGGAGAAGAAATTGGCTGACAGGAGTGTCTGGATTCGAGGAAAGGGCATAGGAGATCGAATACGAGACATAATGGTGTGTAATCTTGGAAGACCCACGTAGGCCAATCTTGAATTGACTCTCTTAATTGCAGCCCACACTCGTCTCAATCGGAGCTGTGCAAAGGGCGAGAATGTATACTGTTGGGGAGAATGATCCGCCCTGTGGACGTCATCTTCTGTATGTAACGTTCAAGAACATTCAAGCAACTGAACTGGCGCTTCTGAGACTCGGCAGTTCCAATTACAACGCTTGTCCGCTGAAAGTGTGGATGGTCAGTCAATTTTTAGTGGAAAACGATGCAATATTCAAGGGATGATCAATCTTCGCTCTTTTCAGGCCGCAGAAATCGGGGCATACCAAACGAAGCCCCGAAGAGTAATCGAATGGGAGCAGAGGAAGCATCGAGAAATGCAGAAGATGATGGTGATTAGGAAGGAGAGGATGATCCCTGTTCAGAGCAGTGGAAGTACTCAGGCTACACTAAGCAAGGAAAAGCTCAACAAAATACGTGAGAATTCTTTATTTTGCACACGGTAACCGAACGGTAGCTAGTTGATATTATCCAAGTACAATGACAGTATCATTGACGTGTTCATGGACAATTTATTTATTTTTCAGGCAAACTAAACGAAGAACTGAAGAAGAAAACAGAACAAGTACAGGAGAAAAAGAAGGAGACAAGTGCGGTCGACATGGAAAAGAAGCCCAAGAGTAAATCACCACTCGTGATCAAGGAAAGGAAAGAGGAACGGAGGACTGAGACATTATCTGCAACTAAGGATTCCCCTTCATCTAATCAACCTTCTACATCAAAAGCTGTTGCTCCTAAAGTTCCCGAGAAGCGTTCCGAGTCCAGGAGGGACTTTTTGAGCGAAAGAAGATCTGGAAGGGAACATATCATTTTACTAAAGTCTTCACGGCCAGCCAAAGCGGAAGAAAAGCCTCGAACTGATCAAATATCGGCTAAAAGGGATCGAAGAGGAGAAGATAGAAGGGATTTGGATCGTGAAAGAATAAGAAGACAGGAGCATCGAAGGGATTCAAAACGTGAAGATCGTAGAGAACTGTCAAGAAGAGATACAAGAAGAGATCGTGATAGGACTCCTATAAGGAAAGGACCACGTACTCCTCCACCAGAAGTTCCTTCTCCTAAATTTGAACAAATTGCACCTAATGATCCAATATTTCGAACAAATTTGCCATACCCACAGACCAAGCAACCAGAAGAATCGAGGTGACTCACATTTTCGAAAACATTTTCGTTCTGTAGAAGCCGATAGAAAAATATTTTCGTTGCAGGCCGTTCACTCCCGAAGACTTTGAAGAAGGAATAAACTTCCTGAACATCTCAACACTCAAGAATTATGGACATGAAATATAATATTACATAGACTTTGAATAGTACATGGACATCATTGTTTCGCAATATGTTTATGCAATAGTTGTACTTCCAGCGTAGATTTGCCTTTTGTTGCCATATCGTCGTTCGTTCTTTCGTGTGCTCACTGTTGTCTGGTCAGTATTGTGTGGACAAGGAATCGTGTAAATGAAATGAGTGCATAACAACAAGTCCACGACAGTGACAGGACTACGGGTGCAGCGCTTCAAGAGTGCTCCCGATAGTTTGTCACCGTAGTGGGACGATTGTCGTCCCAGGCAAATAGATTGACTGACCTGAGCCACTCCGGGGACGTGACTACGGGTTCATCCGCTCATAAGGTGAAACCGGAATCCGTCCTCGTAGCGGCAGAAAGTCATGGGAAGGGAGGGGCATAGGTAATGAAGACGAGGGAAGAGAGGAATATGACGACGACTGCTCAACAAAATGTACAACTGGCGACTGAAGGACACGTGATGACAAATTGGCGCCAGAGAGAGGGTGCACAATGAATACGCGAGTTTGCGCAGCGTCCCTCCTAAACAGCAGAAGACGGTCCGGGCGCAATCGCAAAGCAATCGGACTCACATATTCATGTTATCGGCTATTATATATCAAAGCGTAGCGAATTATAATAAATCATCATTTATCATCAAAATAATTCCTTCTTCTATCACAAAACATTTGCGAATTAGATATAAAGGCCTAGAGTTAACGCAAATCCTGTTGGTATCGGAATCAACATAGATTGTAATATTCAGTTAGTAAATGGCTAAATAGATTACTACTACTGATAAGTGCAGTTATTTTTATAATATTTTTAATGAAATTTTTTTTTCATTAGGTATGTACCGCTACACTAGTAGCGATCTCAAACAATTTGTTGACGCATTGTTATATTGTTGCTTTGCGCCAATCACATTTGCGCACTTTTGGTGTTGCTCTAAGTTGCATGTAAACATGAGTTAATTGTTGATCTTGACGTCGATTTCCCTTAATCTTTTCGAGTTGTCATCTAAGATTGACGTTGTTGCAGGAGACTCAACGTGGGAGAAGTTGGAAGAATGCTACGGGTTGCAGCGGTGGGCAAAACATGGTAATCAGTGATGAAACGTATTTTTGCAGCGTTCAACAGCTCGTCAAGGCGCGCGCCTTCAGACAACGGCCGCCACTCCCAAACCTCCAACTCCCCCAGCTCCCACGCCTGCTGCTCCCAAGTATGTACCAAATCCCAAGTATCTAATTTATATATTCGCATCTTTTTGAACAATAAATTTTGGATGCTTTGCAGGAAAAGTGGCGGCGGAAAGAAGTTTCTGTACTCAGTGGCAGCAGTGGCCGCGGGTGCAGGAGGAGTAGTGGGATATGCATACGTTGACCCTGAGTTCAGACACAAGGTGAGAAATTATCCCGAATAACGCGAAATACAGTCGTTATTTAGGTGGAAGATGCAGTTCCTCAAGTGAAGCCTGTATTCGACTCCATTCTTGGCGAGGCGTCCCTTGAGTGAGTACAATCTGTGGAGATGTAACGTGAATTCGTGTTATTGCAGCAAAACCAAGGCACAACTCGAGGATGTAAAGAACAAAGTTATTGATGCCATTCCCAAGAGGAAACAGGTCAGTCCGTCGTTATCGTTCTTTCGGTTCTGCGATTATTATTTATCTACCATTTCATAGTCTCAATTGATATTTTTTTCTAAATTGTATCCTGTTTAGTCTGATGTAATCGCTCCTCTTCCCTTGGCGACCCTTCCTCCCATTGAGAAGAAACCTCCAGTGCACGTTGATCCCGTGGATGTCAAACCTCCAGTGCAAAAGAAGGACCAAGTGTTGAGCGAGGAACAGATCAAGAGACAGAACAGCCGTCAGTGACTCTTTCATCTTCTCCCCACGTCCAATCTGATTCAGAACTGGAGGAACGTCTCATGGCGGCCATCACTTCAGCTGAACGTCGTGTGCAGGAGGCCACTGATGCCAAGATGGGAACGATCATGGCAGTGAGGAATCACGCAGAACTGCTCAAGAAGACTGTGAGTGTACTTTTCAATTTCACTAATGTTTGACTATGGGTGTGAATGAAGATGAGAATTTTGACAATAGCTCAAAGGTCGAAATATCGCAATTTATTTGAATTTTATCAGGTGGATGAGGGTCAGAATGCAAACTGGGAGACGGTGACTTCTGCCCTTCAAGTGGTTGAGCGACAAACGAAGAAAGATGCCGGAGCAGAGGTGGATGGAAGGAACTACGTCGACACTCTCAAGAAGGTTTTCACAAATATAATTCACAGATTCGTGAATATTCAATAATCTAAGATCGTATCCGATGGAAAGAACGCAGCAGCCACGAAGTCAAATGCTCTTCTTCTCAATGCACAAGAGACAGCGAACAAACTTGGACATCAGCTGGACGAGTTGAACCTCCTTGTCAACAGGGTTAGTATAAAGGACGCTGAATGAACGTTGGACTAAAGTAGGACTGATCAATAATTTCGGTGATTTCTTCATCTAGATCAATATCAGTGCATCATTCCCTTACAAATGCAGTTGATGATGAAATTCCATTTCAGGCTCGACAGGAAGCTCAAGTGTTCACCCAATACAAAGATCTCATCGACAGGAGTCGTCAGCAGTTCGCTATGGAATTAAAGGTATGCACTTTTTCTGCATAAAGAGTAGGGGTTCTAAAACGGTAACAAAGTGCATTTCTCATTCGACTATTTTCTGCGGAGCGGTTATCTCTACTTTAGATAGACAACCGCTTCAAGTGGATTAGACGAATGAGAAATGCACTTTATTGCCGTTTTAGAAAAAAACCCTAATAAAGAGTTTACCCTTCTTTCATTCACTTCTTTCGAGGTGGAGTGAAAGACGGGTCTTGAAATTGCTCGGGACATTTTGGCCCATAACATTGCTGTAGTTACTGTAATGATTTTATTGCAGTCAATCGTTCCCAACGTTGACATTCACGCGAAGGACAAGAATCTGAGTGAGGATGAACTGAATGCACTGATTGCCCACGCTCATCTGAGAGTGGATCAGTTGAGAAGACAACTGGCTGACCAACAGGTATTATCCGGTTTGGCTTCTTGATTATGAGAAGTACATTCGCTGTGTCTCGTTCTCCGAGAGGTCTTTTTCCACTAAAGACAACAGGGTCGAGGGGAATAAGAGAAAATCAAATGAGGATGAGGAATGCATTCTCCCAATAAAAACGCACACTAAAATCATCTATCTCGCATGTCTCTTAAAGAAGCCGTAAAGGGACTTTCGAGGTCAACTATTCTGGCAACGTAGTGTTGTTCAGCGTCGAAAACTGCATATAAACCCGGAAGCTTTTATTTTCCATGGAAAATTAAAGCTCGAAACATCAACGCAAAGTTCATTGGATACTGTAGCGGGGAGATCAATAAATGAGAAACGGCGAGAGAGGGGAGGATTAACATAGACGCCAGACAAAAAATTACCGTACTTTGTAGGTAAATCCCCAAATCGTTGCGGGACCACTTGTATCTTGTTTGTGAAACTCACTTTACGGCTTCTTTAATGAATGTGATTTACAGATCCGAGAGGAGGGACACATTCAACGAGCGATTGACAGCCAGAAGAAGTCAGATGAAGAGGCCGCAGCAGACAGACTTGCACTGGAAGTTAAGAGACTAAGAGAACAAGCACTGTTGGAATCAGAGAGAGAGGTCAGAAATGGATAACATAAATTCTCAATGATCTCTCTTTCAGATCACGCAGAATCGCAGTTCGTGGGAAACTGAAATGGAAGGGAAATTGGCCCGAGCAACACAGGCACATGCAGATCATCTTGAACAGGTACAGTTACCCTCTTTGTAAATAATTCGTAATACAGTATTCTATGACAAAATTTAGGTCATCCGCACGCAGAGGCAACTCTTCGAGATTGAGCACAACCAGAAAGTCGAAGATGTAAGAACTATTCATTTTATCTGAAATCATCATTTTCGTGCAGGCTGTTATGAGTGAGAGAGATTTGCACTCTCGCCATGTTGGAGTCGCACTGTCGAGATTGGAAGGAATCGAGTCTGCACTGAGTGGAAGAGTGGCCTTGGTAGGTCTATCTATTTTTGATTTGACATTTACGACGAATTTCTTGCTTTTTTGTCTTGACTTTCTTCTTTTAAGACTGTGATAAAAATCCAAAAATACTACATATTCGTTCAATAGTCTTATATGAGAATCATAGGTAAAGAAATTGCATACATGCCCTTTTTCGATGATAGTGTGATGAGTAGTGACATATTCAGGATGCCGAAAATCGTCGTTCGAAGCAGTTCTGGATCGCTTGCCATAACCTGATCGAATGTATTGTGCACGGAAACAGAGCAGGAAAATCGGTGGAAGAGAGGAGGGAACCACTTCAGGAACAACTTAATCTCCTGAAACAAGTAAGATATGATACAGAAGCCATAAACTCTGATCAATATTCAAGGTGAACGGAGAGGATTTATTCGTGCAAAATGTCGTCGATATTTTCCCTCAATCAGCATTAAACCAAGGGTGCTACTCGAAGCAGGATTTGAAAAACAGATTTGATGCGGTAAGAAGTTTCTTGAGAGCTATGAATGATTCTCTGGGAAATATATTATCTCGCAGAAATTGACATTTCCACAGCGACATTTGCAACTCTTTCTTCATTCTTTCGATGCTGACAATTATTTCCAATACTTGCCAAAAGGTCGTCGAGACTGATCAAGCGTAGTGATGAAAAACAAACATTTTAATATTGCTCTGTAATCATCTTTCTTCAGTTGTACTCATCTGGCAGAAGGACGTCCATGATTGATACAAACGGAGGCACTGTAGGCAAATATGCCTGGTCGTACATCAGGTATTCGTCCCAAATGAAGTCATAATCTACAGTATGATTGCAGATCCCTCTTCCTGTTTGATATGCCTCGTAGATACTCATACGAAGATACCTTCGATGTGAACAGTCTCGATAATCTGGAGGTATACTCTAGCTTCATCTCCCCCAGAGCAAGATGCTTATAGATTCTTGCCCGTGCCAAGTTCTTTGTGGAGAGGAATGACTTCGAGAGTGCGGCCAAGATGCTCAATTATCTAGAGGGAGAACCTGCTCACCTGGCAAAGGATTGGATAAAGGACACCAGGACTCATCTAGAAACCAAGTAAGGCGCTACAGCTGTAAACCGCCTCATATCGTAGTCCCGTAGGGGAATGTCACTACAAACAGATGACGAAAACAGATTAGTAATGTATTACCGTCACTATACGCACATGTGCATATGTCATACACATGCATTATGCATTTTACATGCATACTGTACGATGCTATTTCAGATTCCTCGCCGAACTTCTCGTTGCCCATGCAGCTGTTCAATCGATCCGGTCAACGTATTGAGTAGTGAGCGTAGTATCTGTCTCGCACTGCCCGATTAGGCATTTCTAGCCAGACTATAGTCCCTTTCACGTGTAATCCTTGTTATACCTGTACCTCTCGTATTGTAGATGACCATCGCGTTCACAAAGAGTAGTAGACGAAAAGACTCAAACTATTGCGAGTTCTTCATTTTTGGGATGTCATGTCAAATATGAGTGTAGAAATAGTATTGCATTCAGTCTTGTTAGGAAATGTTCGCGACGGCTCTCAATAAATGAAATTATATTATAAAAATTACTTTATTAGATACGTCTATATTTCAAAACAAACAAGGAAACAAGAATATAATAAAAGGCAGAGAATCTTGTGGAATCTTCTTGTAAAGAAGAATAAGTCTCGAGTGTGATATTCAGACTAGCTGTTCATAATAGTGCATGTAGCATGAAGCTCTTACAATACCAATGGGGGAACACGTAGGAACACGTACACGAATAGTGATATTATCTAGTGCAGAGATGTATAAGCGGAGAAGCCAGAAACCAGTAGCAAGGACGCCTAACGGACGTATAACAAACGACTATGATGACAATGTATGACTGAGTGAATAAGTAACCGATCCGTTTATGGTAGTTGTAGTAAGCTCATCAGCGTGATGATACCTGTGTAGTGTCTGAGGCTTCCAATCACATGTGATCCATAGCAGAATCACAGTTCCCGTTCGTATTTATACAGCTTTCTGTTCGACGTGCCGCTCTCAAAATACATTATTGGAAACAAAAGGAGATACTTCAATGGGGCCACTCGAGCCTCCCTTTCAAGAAGACTATTTTATAGGAAAGACCACAGGATCTTCTTTCAGTTTGCCGTTTTCTGCCAAAAGACACGCGGCCGCAAATTCTCCCAAATGGCTATCAAAGATCATAGTACACATACCGAGGTTCACCGAATTTGTTCGCGAAATCCTCCTGTCGCATTACATTCCGAAGCGTCGAGAAACGAAGACACAACATCTCCCGAAAAGGAACTCGGAAATCCTTGTTGTACTTGCAGTAGATCATGGGATTGAGCATACTGAAATGGACACGAATGAACGACTTCCTGTACAGAATGACCTGTTGGAGTATCCCAGCCATAGACAGAGAGTGTCCAACCACTCAGGCACTGTTGCGCTCCCTCCAGAGAGGGGCTTGACCAGTGCGAGAAGGAAAAAGGGCAACCAACAGATGATGTAGATGCCCATCATGACTCCCAGTGTCTTCTGTGCCTGCAAGTGCCATCCCCTGAGTGTCTATTCCACCTCCGTCAATGTAACCTTATTCTCGGATTTGGCGCAATGGTCTGAAGAGGAGTGACGGGAGTGGAACTGGAAATGGAAGGAAGTGAGGGGGTGAGACAACATGGGGAGGATGAGACTGGTGGAAGACAAGGTCGCCGTGGACCATTGCGCCATAATGGCGAAATGGATAGATGCGCCTTGAGGAGGCTGAGAATGCTGGCGCATCTATCCATGTCACCACCTTGGCGCAAACGTCCACAGCGGCATAATCTTCCACCCGATGAGACAATGGACACCACCACACTCAATCCACACAGCAACAGTCAGGGCAGAGCGTGAATGGAAGCCTGCGTGCTAGGAGAAAGCAAAGATGGATGAGAGACAAGAGCGCCATGGACAATTGCGCCGTAATGGTGAAATGGACACTGGCGCCGTTTTGGCGCAATTGTCCATGGCGCAGTTGCCGTTCACCGACAAAGACGACTTGGACGTGTTACCTTCACATAGCTCCATTCAATGAATGTCCCGTACTGCAGATGCATAGAGTGAGTGGTTAGTGTACATGGATCAACTGATAGTGTGAATACCTTGACTGCATGGAAGATAGCAGATGGTCGATGTAGTAGTCTCTTCTCATCTCGTTCACTTCCTTGACTCGTTGCACTCGTTCGCTTGTCTGTCGAGTCAATCCTATCCGGTATTGTCTGCATTTACTTCGTATCCTATTGCATTGTCGCTGTCTCCGTTCTACCTTGTTGATACTGTGGTAGTTGTCTGCACCAATGATTCTGTCCTGTCTCTCCAGTCTCTTCGCCGCCCTCCATATCTTGCCGTACACAAAAACCTTCAATTATTCTCTTTCCACTCCAATTGTCCGTTCTCATCAACGCCTCACCATGATTAGTGTTGGCACGTAAAATGAGATCATTGTGGCATAAATCTGGTATCCTAGATGCTGCGTTACCTAAACAGATGAATACCACCTCCTCCCCCTCTAACAAATGAGTTGTTCTTCGCATCTGAATGAATAGACCTCTTGGCATTTGCTCCTCTTCTTTCCTTCTGCCCTAATGTAGAGAGTCTTTTGAGTGGTCCGCAGTGATTATAGTGAGACCCTTGGTGAACACTCAAACGGCGCCCTCCCAATGGGCCCTCTCGATTGTCTTGTGAGGGCATTGAGAGAAGGCCGCTTACAGAGAGAAAGAACCAACTACTCGCACTCTCGGGCATAAGTCCGCCGCGAGACTCGACAGCCATAAATATATGCCCCATCGGCGGATATAGTGATTGGCGGCACAAGCAATAAGGAATAGAGCCGAGATTGGAAGAAGAGAGGAAAAGGAGAGAAATGACTGAGGCCATTCGATGCGAACGGCTCACTTAGTATTTCCTTACTGGTGAATGACATGACCTACATGGACCAATGCACCATAATGGCGAAGTGTGCCGATGCACCATCGTTTTCGCACTGTAGCGGCGCAAACGTCAATTCACCAATATGGCGCAAAGTCCACGGTGGAGTTCCTCACCTCGCAAGCGTTGTTTTTATCGTCATCTACATTGAGCAGTGAAGGCAGGATGAGAGAGGATATGGAGACAAGAGAGGCGATCGCCCATACAACGCCAATGTATCCCATGACTCTTCTCGTTGTCCTCAGGGCGGAATATCGAAGTGGATTCGAGATGGCCAGATACCTGAAGGGAATATGACACTTAGACCCCCTTCATGATTTCCTCCTCTGAGATGAGTTATGAGGATGTTTTGCCTCTGTGTCATGCCTGCCGAGTCGTCCCCCTTACAACTCACGATCCACTGACCCCCGCTTGTTTTCCCCCACTGCGATTTGACGCAGGCGACAATATGCCCCAGAGCGCGCGCGTATACAAAACAGCAGGTCTCAATCAAAGAAGAGCAAAAGTGCAATGATGGAAATGTCGCCCACACAGAAACGGAAACGGTAGTTTTATGCGAGAAAGTACATCCGTCTCCGAGGAGCGGTGGTCTCTCTCATGTGATTGAAAACCGCTCCGAGGGAGTTATACGAATGTGAAATGGTTAAAATTATAAACCCTAACACAGACCTGTCCACTGAGATCATGCATAGATTAACAATGGAGGCGGTGCAGAGGGTGAGATCTGCCGTTGTCCACAGTTTGCATGCCAGCCTGCCGAGTGGCCACTGATCAGACAGGAGGGACACCTGAATGAGTGGAAGTCCTTCTCTTAGTCAGTCTCTCTCTTACCAGTGCCAATGGCATCACGAGGAGTCCCACAAAGAAATCAGCTACGGCTAGAGAGACCTGAAAAATAATATTGTGTGCGTGTGTTCGTAGCATTCTTTCTTTCATGTGATGGCCAATCATTTGTGAGAACATGACACATAACAATCGGGTGAGATGTACCCTATCATTATGTGTGTCTGCATAGAAAAGGAATGTTGTTTAGAGAAACGAACTAGGGTTTCTAAAACGGTAGAAAAGTGCTTATTTCATACATCTAATTTACGCGGAGCTGTTGTCTCTGTGTGCGACGTTCCTAGTGGATTAGACGAATGAAAAATTTACTTAACTACCGTTTTGGAAACCCTAAAACGAACCAATAGGAAGTTTGAGGGCTGCTTCAGTGTCCGAACCATAAAAACTGCTATACAGACCATGGCGTTACCGGCTGTTGTGCACAATATCAATATGATGGCAGCCACTGTCATTCCGACCTGAATGCCACCCTTGTTCCCATTCTTCCCTCACTTCCTCCATGTAATCCTTCTCCCTTTAGAAAGACAACCAATCACTTATTCTCCCTCTTCGCGAGTTTGGCAACACTGTTTTTTGTCCTAGTCCCCGCTTCGCACTCTTGATTTGTTGCGTGTTTTAGTCGTTTTGGTTCAAAAGCACTCAACTACCTCAACGCGACAGGACGAAAGCTCCGGGGAACCAAATTTTTTGTTGTGGACGGGGAAGCGAAAACAGTCCTTGAACACAGAGCAGACAGATGCCTAAGACGATGCACAAGGGCCATTTGCCGTTCTCAACAGACAGTGTGTTCTTTGTACGCGGAAACGGAGCCGAAAACAGCAGCATGTGAGGAGTGACTGCGTACTGAATGTGCAATTGGGTGTGAGGATGGATGATGGTTCTTCTTTCTTCTTCTTCTTCTTGTTCCACTACCATAAGACACTCACAACTCAAACGTGCACTACTTCATATTGTGAATCCCCCCGTCTATTCTTCCTTCTCAACAGTCACGATGGATGAGTCTCAAGTTTCCCCCAAATGCTCAGGTCTCAGATGAAATTTAGAGTGAAGGGAACATCTCGGAAGAAGAAAACACACAGTCAGCGGGCAAAACAAAAACGCTCAAGTTCTCATGATGGGCCAGGTAAAAAGGAGGAATTGGGACAATTGCCGAATGTGATGCGCGGTGGCCGGTTCTCTGAAGGTGTCGCGATCAACGCCACAACGCGTGAAATAGGAAATGCATAAGAAGGCATTGAAGGAACAAACCTGAAGTAGAGAAGAACGGGCCATTGTCTCAACTGACTCATTCTCCTCCATTATAGTACGAGGAGATGGAAAAGGAGTCTGAATGAGAAGAAGATTACGAAAAGAGAATGAATGGGAGAAGATCAGGAAATGAATACGCGGCGTCTTCAAACGGAACGAAGACGTTATGAAGAAGTAATGGGTGGTCTCATGGATAGCCCCCTTTATCTCTCGACATTCATAAAGACCAGAAATTTCCTAATTCAGAAGAGCAGCGCCATAGACGAAGGAATGAAGGATGATGGTAGGAGGATGGAGAAGAATGAGAAGAGGAGAAGGAGGAGGCTGAGGAGGGAGAGAGCGGCGTGGAGAAAGAAGGCAAGGAGGAGTCTACGGGGAACGAAAAGCGTGCTAAGAGAAAGAATAGGCCGTTTCGTCCACCAAACCGCGCTTACGTATAATTTCGAGGGTCTACTTGGAGGGTTGAAATATGAGGGGTATTGTCAGTGAAAAGGAAGAATTCCTTCTGACTGAGTGCAGACAGTGCAGATCTGAGAGGAGGCGTTCCCCCTGGTAACTACTAAAGTACCTCGGATTTCATTCTTTCGCATTCATCATAACGGAAAACTGATATAGTCGTCGGTTGTTGTCACGAACCACGTCGAGACCGTTCCTATAATGTCATTTGGCATACGCACGTGTCACCGGTAAATACGAAAGCAGGTCTTTTTGTGGCAGTTATGAAAGGTCTCTATGGAGGTCACAAGTGAAAATGCCGCAGCGGCGAAGAAAGCTGAGACCTGGGCAAATACACCGCCGAACCACAATGAGAGCCAAATGCCTATGAAATCGACGAAAGAACGTCATTTCGCAGGGGATGCTTATGCCCTATAAGGCCCATGGGGAAAGGGGAAAGATGAGACTGTGATGCACCGCAACAGGGAGAATGGAAAAATCCGTGAGAGCAGTAAATTTGCGTGGGCTTTTTCCGTTTCGAAGGCAAACTGAGACGGCGGTTCAATTGATAGAAGAAGAATGGTTGAACGATGAGGGAATGACGACGGGAGGAGAAATGCATAATGAAAGAGACTGTTGATGTGTATTGGAACATATGAAAGAAAGAAAAGACGCTGTTAGATGAGCTTCATGCAGGACAAATAGCCGATCAGGTTGAATGAAGGTTGTTATTGGAGAGAGTCACTCATCCTTCTTCTTCTTCGCTCGGGATGATCACATCTGGACATTCACTGCAAAAGTCTACGGAGACCCTTGTCTGAGAGCCGAATAAGCGCAAAAAAAAACGAGACATTAATATGAGGAGAGATCGAGAGGCAGCAAAGAATGGACAAATGAGGAATGAATGCTGGCCTGATCAACACATTTCACATGCAACGTCATCAGGGAAACTGGAGCAGTTCGTTTCGAAATGGAAGTTTCTTGGAATAGAAGAAAGGGAAGTGGCTAAGAAAGAAAAGGATGCTACAAGAGTGATTCCAGAGACGATGCATAGTTGAGGGGAAGAAGACAACCAGGCCGTGTCATAATACTGTTGACACAGCCCATCAAGGAAGGCACTTGGCAATCGAAATCGTGAATGAATCGGCCGGGTCGATGGCTGAGAATTGAACGGTCGTCTAAAAACAGTTTCGACTACTGTCCATTCTCACAAGAAGTCAAGAGACCGGAAACCGTGGCCTTCCTGGTAGTACAGATTCCCCCTAATGCATTCGCATTAGGAGAATCTGTACCTCAAATCACCAGAGAATACAGTGTCAACAATAAATTCTACACAGCTTGGCAGATTATGGGGTGAAGGAGAAGAAGATGGGGGCAATTCACACTTCCACGATCGGAGAACACTTTATTATGATTGTTTGTGTAGTAAAGCATCGAATGTCTTGCTCTCCAGCCCTGATCAGCTGTGTTGTGATGTGGGCATTTCCGGCTTTTCTTTCAGGGGGCGCATCATCCTTTGAATGTTGCGAAGTGAGGGCGGATCATTCCAAAAAGAGTTCATTCTCGTTTCACAGAAGAGGGAAATGACACAATTTCTCAGATGATTAGCTTCGTTCCATACAACCATTCACGAATGAACGGGACGGGTGTTAATCGGAATGCGTACCATTGACAGTCATTCACTAGGGTGTCGCATACGAGTCTTTTAGTGCATTCGTCATGTCTCCACTCCCCGCGATGCGGTTGTCTATGAGATGCGGACACAACCGCTCCTCAGAGAGTATGACGAATGCACTAAAAAACTCGCATGTATCAGCATATCATTCACCTTCGGACGTGAATTCCCTGCAGATCCACACTCCCATTCGCTGTTTCCTTGCACATTATAGCACCTGCCAATTTGGTTAGACGCCCGTGCAAGCCTCCCTCCAATACGTTGCCTTCTATTTCTTTCCGATCGTCATCAAGAAATTTATTGGCCCAATATTTGTATTTTGAGAGACCTGAGAGGAAGATCATGAAATGATAATGTTGCGTGAGTGGGTTCTGGAAATGGGTTTGTAACTACTCACCTGCATAAGAACATTTTCGCTCTCCCTCCACAACATCACCTCTTACTATTAGGCAAAGTGAAGAAGACCCAACTCTCTCCATCTATTTCTAATCCCTGGATAAGAGGTGTCTGCCTTCAGATATGTGTTCCGTTCTACTCAAACACCGATCGTCGTCAACTTCCAGTAGGGTTCGTCCCACATTCACTCTCTTTCTCACCACTATTTCTATTAGTGCCGGCAGCTGTTTCTGGGTAAATGAATAAGTCTGGTTCCTATGCAGGTATCCATAGTCTCGACACGGAGCGACGGAGCCATTGACAGCTCATTCTCCCATTTTAACCTGGTGAGTGCCCTATAATTAACGAATTATGGAATTTCAAACATCATCAATCTCATCGGGGCGGTTGCCTCTCATTCGATAGATGGCCGCTCGGAAGAGATTGGGAAGGTTAGAAATTCCATAGTGCGTTCCCTAGTGACCTCTCTTTCAAGTCAATAGTTCTGGAAACAACTTCCGTTCCTTTGTCTCCTCCATCGAGAAACGATTGAAACGTAAAGATTCTTTTGCCGTGATATTTTATGTACAAAATAGCGTGCGACTCCATGTTTTTGTATGTCTGAGACCGAATTGTTGCGAGGCAATTGCTGTGTTGTGATGAATTTGTTGCAAGAGGTGGAGGAGGATTGAGAGTGTTTCTCCACTTCCAAGAAGAGGCCAGAGGTTGCTCACTGTGCATCTTGATGAGGACGATGCAATTGCAAGAGTGAAAGACAAGTGAGCCACGGACATTTGCGCCATCGTAGTGAAACGGACCCTTGCGCCATGAGAATGACTACAACTATGGCGCGAATTTCCATGGCGTCCTTGTCTTTCGCCCAATTGTAGAGGACGACAATAATGTTTCCAGAGGGAGGATAACGATCGACGGGCGTTCTTCGAGATTTACACAAAGTGTCAACAACCACTCCTATCCAGAAGAAAACAACGAAGCAAAAGTGAACGGTTAGAAAATACTCAATCAATACAGTTCCTGTTCTAGAGATCATGTTGTGATATGCATATGTATCCTTGTGAGAATCTCCCACATAAGTACCGCTACTTCGTATGTAACTGGGATTCTATTCTATTCAGAATGTTGCTGATGGAGGAGGTTCCTGGCGAGGAGGACCGTCCATCCTCGGCTACCGATCTTCCCTCTTTGCCATGTCCACCTCAACGGCGTCCGTCCTCTCGCAAACTTCTTCCAAGCCAGAGTGCCTTTCTTGATGTGAGTCAAAAGGGTCGCTTCCCCCTCCCGCGGGCCACTCGTTAGCGCATTGTTAGCAATCTGAAATGGAGGAATGGCGGACTTGGGGGGAGATTGACGCTCCATTTCTTCTTCTTCTTTCGATCTCACAACAAACAAACCCAGGAAATTGGTGTTGGATTGTGTACCGTAATGGGGGAAAAGTGAAGGATGTGCTTTCACCCTCAACTTCTTTGTTTCCTGCCTACGCGCGAACCGTTGAATGCATTTATCGTGTGCGTGTATAGTTGTTATGGATCTGCTCAGCCCGTCCTTCATGATGGAAGAGTCTGCAGCGGACATTAGGAATAGAATACTCGTAAGTGCACTGTGATGAAATATATGTCCTACTCATACATTCCTCCAGTAACTCCTCCTCTTCGCATCCAACAGATTGAAACAGACGATTTGAGAGGCTCAACGCAGATATAGATACTTTCTGACAGGTCATTTGAGATGCAAAGTCGCCCACTTTCATTAGCCAGAGCTTTTCATTGCTCACAGTTGAGGAGGGGAACTCTTCTTCGAACTATTCGTGTGACCGGAAATATTCTTTTCGAGGGCGTATGCGGGAGTGTTTTTGAATTAGACGTGCGCGTAGGGCTAGGGGCTCCGTGGGTACAATTACCGTTTTCTGCCTGTCTATCGCGGCCATAAACGAGTCTCTATTTGAGGTGAATAAGCTGCGTGGGATGGAGACGAGACATGGATCGTGTGGAGAAGTCCTCGCACACTTCAGAACCGACAAGATGGCACTGTTCAGAAGACGGTGAGTCCCTTTCTCCTAATTCCGCCCCCAATGGAAGAGAATAAGCAGTGAGGATTGATAGGCCCGTCCTGTCTCCTCTCTGCTCTTCGCTACTACAAGAGACACAAAATGAAGCGAGTTGCTTCCTCCCTTTTTGATAGTTGTCTTCTTCTCTAACAACGACCGACGAGACCAATGCCTTACTTCTTCTAATGCTCTCGTTTCTTCTCTCTTAGGACGCGGATTTGTGTCGCTACTGGTCTGTTCATTGTCTTGTCTCTCGCAGCTCTTCTCCCCTCCTCCTCGTCTTCTTCTTCTTTCATATGTAGTGCCAATGCGGGCAGGATAGGCCCAAAGCGTTTTTGTTTGCCAAGAGGGAATCCACGAAGTCTGTCCGGACCATCAAGCACACTCCCATTTTGCTTCCATCAAGAGTTCTCATCTCATTGAACTAAGTGAATGTGTATCCGGGTCCACGCCATTCAACACAGAGATAGAGGCCGTTCTCAATCACTCTCCTCTTGACTTCTCAGCCCAGAGTTTGCATTAGCTTCAGTTATTTCGAGCTCCAAAGTGTCCGAAACTCTCTCACGTCTGCCTCTTCCGCTGCCTTCTTTTCCATATAGCGGCGCTTCGAATGACAATAAGCTTTCCGTTCTTCCGCCCTCTTTGCCACCATTTGAGATGCCCGTTGTGTGACTCAATCTCACGTCTCTCATCGTATTTCTCTTCTCCTTCTTTCCCCACGACGACGTAAATCGTGTCGCCATGAACCATTCCGTGATATAATACTCTTAGACGCGAAAACAGCCTATTTGTGGTAGAGGTGGCCGAATTGGAAAGGAAGGGGAAGAGGAATGAAAGGAGTGAGTGGTGGAAATGGACCTCACGGGAGACGACTCTCTCTGCCTGTACCACAGCAGACAACATTCACTTCCCTGCTCAAACCTTCTCGTTCAAGATCTCCTTTATGGTGGAGACATCTCAATATTTTGCAATATTTCTGCTCTTATTATTCTTCCCTGGCCCTCTCGTTCTCATCAAATTTTCTTCTTTCAGTTCGACGCGAAGACGCATCTCAAATGCCCAAAGACTCGCGGATCTTGAAGACTTCATTAATAAGAGGTCAATTACATTTTTTTTACCAGGTGGGAGACTAATGAACAAGATGAAGAATGAATGAGTGTCAAGAGGGGAAAAGCATGTTGACAGGATAAAATCATATGAGGAGTGTGTCTCTTTCTGTCTCCAAGACGGCTTTCATTTCACCTGTCATGCATATCGGACTTGTGCTGACAAGACGCTTCCTTCCTTGGTTGTGCAGTCAATGGACGATCTCCCTCCGCCCTTCTCCCATATTCACTTGTTATTCATGGTAGTCGTGTTTCACCTGAATCCTCAACCAATCGGCATTCTCCCTTTTGCTTATGTGCCCACTCCTCTCTCGTGCATTGTTAGGCTGTTTTTGTGGAAGGTTCTCCGTCTTTGGAACGAGACTCTCCACCCCTCTCATCAAGTAATTGGTGTCTCTTTCGCGCCCATTGTCGATATCTTCTTGCTTGTGACTTATCCTCGTCGCACTTCTTGCCTCATCTCTTCTCTGTTCTTCGTGCAGTCCTCACCCATCCATCTCTTCCTCACTCCTGTTTCGTCCTTTCCCCTCTCGCTTCCTTTCCTCGCGACATGCACACATTATTGTGCCACATGCCGACTCTTATAAGTTGGGCAGTGCGAGGAGAAGAGAGTCTCGTGTAACAATCTGTCCATTGATGGCGTGTGTCTTTTGCACGGGTGCCCTCCCCCAGAGGAACAGTCTCTTCTCTTTGTCTTCTCTTCTTCTCTTCTCTCTATTGCCTCCTGTGACTCGATCCTCGCGTGTCGTCCTTACTCGGGCCAAGATTACAAGTCGTTCACTTCTGTTTGGGAGTAAGAATAAGAAGAAGCAGAAGAAGGAGGACGACTCCCCACGGCCCAGCAGCAATTCGATTCTGTGCATGGCCTTCTCACACTCCACTACGCCTGCACACGTTTTCTCTACTTCTCCCTGACTCTAATATGCCCCTCTTTCTCTAATTCTCCCATTCAACACACTCTCTCACTTATCTTCTACAGTTTCTGTGTGTTCCGTAGGTCTTCATCCTCACAGCCATCCTCCCCCCTCAATCCCTCCATCCATTGTCCCCTCTTCATTGCTGTCCGGCAGCCATCATTTACTATGTGCCTGCATCTTTTCCAGTGCATTAGAATCCACCGCTGAACGCTCTCTTTCGACTTACTTTCTCTTCTTACTTCTGCCTTTTTCTTCGTGAATTCCGCGCAATTTACGCGAAAACAAGTCCAGGAAGAGACTGGGAATGGAGGGGGAGACGCTATTTCCGTCCTGAAGTACTGATTTCTTTTGCCTATTTTAGATGAAGGAGCGCGCGCGCATGGAAACGGAAACGCATTTTGTCTCTGTACCTCACTCTCATTATGCTGCCTTCTTTCCACATTCCCCCATCCATGCCATGCATTCTACTAACTAGAGAGCATCCATTTCTGCCTCCGGGCCGTGTCTCATTTTGGCGTTATCCTTTTCACTCCAACGCCCAAAATTGCTGTCTATGCCAATAAAGCGTGACGATCGTCACCGGTTGCTTCCATGCTTTCGTTTTGTGACAAAGAAGCCTGTAAGTTCCTTTCGTATCTTCACTTCTCTGGTCTTCGATTCCTCTTCATCCGCATAACCGCCTTCTCTAATTGGACTTGCACGTGTGACTGACATTGGAACTCAGAGTGGAATGGCCTCTCTGGAGGAACGACTGGAGGCGGCGCGGGGAAAAGTTCAGAATGGCGCTGCTCTCTTCCCTGACCGAATGAGGTCTGCTCATGCATGGGCAGGAAGACAAGTGGCCAAGGCGCAGAAGTTGATAAGAGAGATGTCCATTTCGAGAGGGAGTGAGGAGACGATCGAGGATGCAAGTGTACATCAACAGTGAGTGAAGAGTATTGATGACGGAAGGGGAATAGACTATCTAATGAATTAGTCTACGGGTCTGAGCAAGATTGATGGGAAGGAAATTGCTGCTTCTCAAAGGCCATTTGATTGGGAAATAGGAGAATCTATCCATGGGCATCGTTGACATGCATTGATGAGGATGAAGACAGATAGCAAGGGAAATATCACTATTCTTAGAGTATCAATTAAGCCTTTTGAGGGAAACATTACATCTGTCTACCGTAGTTGTTGCCATTTTTGTCAATAATACCAAATTGAAGGTAATATTGTATCTGTATGTTACCACACTGAATTCCTTGATCGAAACATCTGCTTGCTATTTCTTATTTTTTGTGTTCTCAGCACATGTGCACTAGTCTCAAATTTTGGGCAGGTAAGTAGGGATAGGGACATTTCGTAACTTCCATGTCGTAACTGGGCACTTCAGAACTTCTTCCTGACGTTAGCGGTCGTTGACGCAATAATTTCGAAATGTTATTTGTATCTGAACCGGCTGATATAAAGAAGGTAATGCAATTGAAATTGAACAGCGAAAATGATCAGAAACGCTGCAAGCTGCTGGTCTGAATGTTCCGATATGTTCAGTTATGAATTGGCAGTTACGAAATGTTCCTATCCCGGTAAATATAATTCATGCAAGTATAGAGGTTGATTGAAAACTGGACTGCGCAACATAACATAGATATTTTTTGTTGGTTTTTTCTTTTGATTTTTAGTTGATTCTTGTTGCGCCCTCTTTGTTTTTGCCTCTCCATAGCCTTTCTGGCCCCCATGGGACTCATTTTCAGGCATTCTCCCCCTCTCTTTTCGTCGTGACTTTCCCCGGCTGAACGCCTTTCGGAAGGACCGAATGAGTCGCGTTATGGGCAACACTAAATCATGCATGCTTTACCTATCTCCCACCATTTCATTCATGCGCTCGAATCGCACCTTTCTATAATTGTAGACCGGAAGGCAAAAGATGACGAGAACCTAACGCATCTCGTATCGGGATTACGGTTAGTCTGCCTCATGGGAATCATGACAATCGCCTCATAACAAATAGTAAGAGAAGCTATGAATGGAATTATGGGGACTGATAGAGATATTCAAAAAAATAAAATTAGCAAAAAATACGGTGAGCTGCAGGGGATCATATGTGAAGAGTGGCACAGCTTGAACAATACTGTCTCATGAAAACAGGGTATATCTTTCCGGTCCATGCGTCTGTACAGCTTAGATCTCACGGTATTAGAATTACAATGAATAGATCTTGCATTTTTTTCTGATGGATTGTTGAAAATAATGCAGAATATCTTTGTTATCGCGAACGATATTCAAACACAATTACTGCTGTAGTCCAAACACCAATGCTGTTAACGACGAGGACAGATCTCCTTTACTGTACCCTATGCACAGACTGATATTTGAGCTCTTACTATTGTAAGCAAATGTTAACGACGAGTCATTACAGTAGAATGATTTGACGTCATGACCGTCTCATTTCGGCGCCTATACCTATCTATTGGCTCAACCTTTCACAACATGTCACTTTGACTGTCATAGCGAACTCTAATCTATTTCTGTTCTTCGTAATTCCCTCGTCACCGTTGTCGTCAGTCCTATTGAATTGCTGATATGCTCACACAGATAATGAAGACTGCATAGGCACAGTCTATTCATAGAGTTGTTTCACTCTCTGCATACTCTTCATTTCCTTCCTCATCCACTGTCCTGGCGGTTCTTCTTCCATAGGGGGCGTGGCCAGAGAGATGCAGGGGACGCGCGCACACACACGAGTGGGTTGTCAGTGAGTGTCAGGAGTTCCTTCTCCATGCCCTCATCCCGAAGATTGCAACTACGTAAGCAGTGAGTCTCTTGTCCACACCTTTCTCCACCCACCAGCGTTCCTTTGTTTTCTGCACAATTCTCCAAGTCGACAGGCCCAACTTTCTCGTAAAATGCTTCCCACTTTTTCATGCGGTCCAATTCGGGTGGAATGAGATAGGCCCAAGGTTTCGCTCGCACTCTTTGCATAGCCTTTTCACGCTGCGCCTACGCTAACCGCAATAAACTTGTGGCAAAGTGAATTGCGTAGGCATAGTTCATGAATTACCGCGGGTATATTATCCGTTTTGAGAATTGTAGGTCGGAGAGCTCTTTTAGTGTACATACTGAATATTTATAGGGTTTCTTGGTCAGCAAAACTGGTTTGAGTAAAACAATACAATATGAAGTCGTGAGACTGCATAGATAGATATGTGTACAAGTATCGAAGTCTTGTGTCTTCCTCAGAAAAAAGTAAGTGGCCGGTAGGCAAGGCAATTATTCCCTTGGCTTCTCCACGCAAATGATGGGCAATTGTGTCGAAATCGTGTCATAATCGACTATGAATAGGTAACCGTGGTCAGTAGTGTATTATATTTTGTTCCTTTTATGGACGTGAGAGTGTAGAATTGTTTGTAAGAACCGCTGTCTCGTGCCCGAATGGTGCAGTATTTCGTGTGAGAAGAATGCAGGATGAACGTGAGACGCGAGTCTTCTTCTTTTACTTCTTCTATTTTCGAATAGGGCCACCCACACATCATACATTAATAGATTCAGTTTCATATTGTTTCACCACAAACTTCTTCCTTTTGTCATCTAATTTCTGTCAGCAGAAAAACCATAGTAAATTGCATGCTGACGACAACTCAAATTGGAGCTTTCTCCGGTGAAAATAACCACCTTAAAATAACTGCGGGTTCGTCTACCAATCGGAAAATCTTCTCCATTGGATGCGGTGACAACTTCATTTGGCTGAAAAGGCTGACGGGGAAGGGGAATGGGCAATGAAAGGAGGGTTGACAGTTGCCTTATTCAGGGTGCAAGCATCGGACAACTTCTTCTTTGAGAGGATAACACGGCAGAATGAGACGGAAGCGGCGAAGGAACGGGAGCCAGATGAGCTGTACACAATCAAGAATCTGTCGCTCAACGCAAGTAAACGAGAACTCGAGGTGGGTGGATGGCGAAAGTTTTGACGTCAATGAAGGACCTCCTTTCATAACTGTTGTCTCACCATACGATACGAATGAATGGATTGCAGGCATTGTATGTCGAGGCTCTGTACACTATCACACACAAAGTGGGAAAAGAGGATTGTGAGAGCAAGGAGAATTTGTGCAAGTGGGAACACTTAGATCATCCCTCAAGTTCTTATTTTCCTTATTCAGATATGTGAGGTCGGCATTCAAGGGAGATCAGAACCTTCACGATTCGTTGCTTGAAAAGGCCAAGAATGTCAAGGTTTGTATCCCATGGACAATAATGACATGGAGTACTCTTGCAGCCTCCGGTTGTACTTCTCAACGTCCTTCTGCTAGAGGGAAGGGATCTGATTGCAAAGGATGTCAATGGTACATGAGCACTTTGAAAGACTCTAAATGGCTCTCTTTGCAGGATTTTCCGATCCCTTTGCAATGATGGGAGTTGTGCCAGGAAAGAAACTTGTGAGTGACATTCCCACTGATTCTCGTATAAATTGTCTTTTCAGTTGTCAGTTGACTCTCCCACCATGCAGGACTCTCCTGTCAATAACAAGGGCCCAACCTCACCTGAGATTCGAACCCCGGACGATGACGGAACAGGAAAGGTTGATTGTGTTTTACCCTTCGCCTACACTTTGTGTTGCATACATTCCCCGAATCATGACGAAGTTTGCCAATGAACCGTGAATGGAGTTGGTTTTGAGGGCAAGAAGGAAGGCGTTCTACATAGATTCGGAGGGTCGTTTAGGAGAAAAATCAACCCGAAAGACAAGAAGGGAAAGGTCAGCATGCATTTGTTATCGCAGGTCATTAATTCGATTGGACACTCCATTTGTTTTGTGTGAAGAGAGGGAGGAAAAGGAAGTGGATGCTCGTGTGTTATGAGATCAAAAATCCTCTGCCTGAGAATATAACAACATATTTCATTTAAGGCCCAAGTTCCTTCTGATCAAATACCCGCCAAACTCATCAAAGCATCGTCGGTGCAGAAGAAAACGCTGAATCCTACGTGGAACGAAAAGTTTCAATTCATCGCAGAGGATGTTCAGACGGACAAATTCCATATTGACATTTGGTAAGCCTTTATTGGGAAACAATATAGTATTCAGTATGAATTACTCAAAAGAATATGACGTTGGCAGAGATGAGACTGAATGAAATGAGACCAAGATGTAGTAATAACTGAATGGTTGCTCCTCGTGTGCATAGGGTATGAAGGGTCCGGGAATAGAAAGGAAATGAGAATAAGAGAATGTGCAGGGACCACGACGACGAGTCACAGAGTGTTGTGGATGCAGTGAGCAATCTCAACCAGATCACAGGAGGATTCAAGGTATTTAGCATTCTATATTATCAGTATGTTCGTTACGTTTTTTGCCCGACTGACACGTTGTCTGAGCGAAATCAGTGCAAAATGAGGTTCTACGAAATAGTTCGATTGAGATGACTAATACCTTACATACGAGTACTCATTCATCTCCCTTCCCCTCAGGGCATCGGTCGCTTCTTCAAGGAAGTTGCCCAATCTGCAAGGGCGGACTCCGAAGAGAGCACTGATGACTTCCTCGGATGCATTGATATCAATCTCAGTGTATGCATATCCCCTTTTACCCCTTGTGAGGTGTCTCATGATTTAGGAGATTCCGACGCAGGGAGTTGATGGATGGTTTGAATTGAGGCCTAGGAGCGAGAAGAGCAAAGTGCAAGGCCGAGTGAGACTAAAGGTGGGCCATTTAGGGTATGACTCAGAAGAGGAGTGGCATGAAAATGATCTTACTATGGGAAACGCCAGGTGGGAAGCTCCCTCGAGACTGGTATTAGCTATCTTACCGGCAGGTGATGCACCTACGTGTAGGGGACTAAATTCCTGAATACCGATGCAAACTTAACTTTATTGGAACTAAGTGGACTTTCAGTTGTGGCTGAGTACTCGAGAGGAAAGAGCGGGAAACGATGCAGATGACGACCTTCTGGATGTGAAGGAGCACGTGGATCTGATGAGACAGTTCGCACTCTACGAAATGCACGAATCAGGGGTGCGTCCTTGGCAAAGAACAAATGAGAATGAACAACAAATGGGCAATCTAGCAAAAGTTGAACAATGGCTTATGTCAAACATAAAGAAGCGAGTAAGCAAACTGATGGGTTATGTCCCTTGGGAGTAGCTGGAGAATGAATTCTTTATTTCAGCAGCCAGTGAGAATGTGGGATGGAATCTTCCCCGACCGAGCACAGACCATTCTGAGACAACACGCACTACAGGGAGACATTACCGATGTACAGTCTGTCATGTGGTCAGTATCTCAATCACTTGCATTCATTCGTTATTAGTGTAGGAATCAAAGCAACAGTACATTTTTCTGTCGTTTCCGTCATGGCTGTTGTCGCTCCCATGTACATGTCATGATGGACAGAGAATTAGTCGACTGAAAAAAAATTTTATCTTGGATATCCTGCCCTATACATTACTCCTTCAGCAAATGGCTGGCCTTCTCTTCCATGGTCAACATCGACATCTCATACACGGTTCTCTTCACGACCCTGCAGAGTCTTCTATCCATCTGGGCCCCCATGACACTAGACAAGGTGCTGTCTCTCTAGTCATATCATCATGAAGATGTATTGCAGGAGGAAGAGAACATGCTGAGCGAGTCGTTCGTAGCCTTTGACATCTTCTGCAAGCGACAATTCGTCGACCACAGGGACAGGTTCTTCCCCACGAAAAGGAACAGTGGAGAGGAATTCGAACATCTCATCAAGTGAATCACTCATTTATGATATTATTCATGCAAACCAACATGATATGCGGCGTACGAACCCTCTCTCAATTTCGTCCTTATTTCTGATCATGTTTTTGAATAAGTTTCACGCTCAACATATGCAGGCTGACTTTCAACTACGCGAATAATAGTCATTCCTATATAAATACTCATGTCTTGTTGTGACGGTCTCCGGCCTTCTAATCTTATTTGTCAGCGAATGAAGCATAACGTCGTTACAGATGCATGAAAATCCTGCGTGAGAGCCCCTTCTATCAGAAAGTTCTGCCCTACAAACGACCATTCAATGCCCATATGGAGGCGCTCATTACAGTGAGTGGCTGAGTGGGGGTGGGGGGATTCATAAGGGATTCAATTGGAGAAAGCGGCCGAGGAATACTTCGTGCGCATTGTGCAGAAGTCGCAACATGAAGATCCTTGCAAGGAACTCCTGAAGATTCTGATCGAAATGAATGCAACCTGCTCGAGGTTCCAGAGTCCATAGTGGTTGAGGGGAAATAAATCAATCATTGTAGATTCCTTCACTTTGCTGCCTCCATCAAGACAATATGCAGAATTGACTACTCACAACTCACGCTCACTGTGTTTGACAGAATGGTATTAGTTAGACACCCAAATCAAGAGGATCCTATCTCTTTCAGCTGACCGAGTATCTCACATCGGAAATGATGAGTGAGAAAAAGGCCGATCTTAAAGTTCAGGTGATTCCCTTTCTAATGTTCTCAGAACGTATTTTCAATTAAGATGCGCCTTGCTGCTGCGCAAGATCCTGTGGATGAAGATGGACTGGTGGATCTCATTTGCATTCATATTGCATTGGTGGAGCTGAGGAACTATCGACTGGCGAACCGAGTGTAAGTCCAGTTGACGGATACGATAAACGGAGTAACTACAGTAGAGTGAAAGATGAGAGCGAGTGGAACACGATATTCGACCGGGGCATCAAGAAACTTCTTGATGTTGCGAGAGTTCGGGCGGATGCCAGAGTATCACTCTCATGCCAATTAGACGTTCCGGTAAGTGGGAGGAAATGGGATCGAATGACCAAAGGAATCTTTTGAGATCGCAACAAGTGAGAAGGACATGAGACACTCGAGCAGTCACATTGATGTGTGTCACATTGTGGAACAGGTATGGGGAAGAGACTGAATATTTGACTACTATATGGGTTATGTTTCATAGAAAGTACATCTTCGAATATATAGTAGCATTGAAACATAAACCAAAAAGTAGTCTACCTGAAAACCAGGATGAATGTGCAAGTGGACAATTCAGATGATGATCTGTTGGGAGAGAATGGAACCCAGTGATCTCATGCTCAAGATTGAATACAGTGGAAAGCTCGTTGATCTTCTATGCTCAATTGTTACCAACTATGCTGGCAAGGTTCTTGCTCAACTGGAAGCAGAAGGCTTCGCGGGAGATCTTCAAGTGTTTATACCAACAACTCTACTGGGAATGGTAATTGACAATTTAGAGGGGATCTCTCAAAACAGGCATTCAGCTCTGTTCTGCCATAAACAACTGTGAGCAAGTACGAAGGAGTCTGATGATTAACGAGAAGCTTCGGTTAGATGACTTGGCCGCAAGATACGAAAGGGAGGGAAGGGGACGACCAGTGTGGAAAGAGGAGCTGGAAAGGAAACTGGAAGCGTGTGATTCAGAAATTTGTGCACATATCGAAAAGGTTTCTCTAAATGAAGACACAAGCAGAATTTTATATTAATATTTTCAGGTTGTGAGTCAACTGACGAAGAGGTTGTATCCACAAATGAAGAAACACATCTTTCACTTGGCGTGGAGTCCAGGAGCTTGTCCTGTGGAAGACGCAATCAAGCCTCTCACTGATATGGTACAAATCAAGTTGAATTCTTTCATCAGAAGATCGCTCTCAGTTGGACGTTGAACTCTCCGCGGTGCATCGAATCCTGCTTCACAAAAACTTCCTTCGTATCATGTCTGCTCAAGTGTCAATGGCCATTCAACTGCTGAGAGAATGTGTGGAGGAGAACCCAGGGGTGAGTACATAAAAGATATGAGCATCATGATCACTTGCGCCGTAATGGTGATAGTAACACTTGCGCCGTGATAGTGACGACAACGATGGTGCATCGGTCCAGTTCACCATTATGGCGCAAACGTCCTTGGCGCATAACATCCTGTTGAGGTAAAATATTCCCATTTCAGCTGGATCCCTCATTTTACCGTAGACTATTGGATGCAGTTGGAGTGCTCACTGACTTCTTTCATGCAGGAGGAAAGGGAATATCTATTGATGTGCTGGAGACGAATCCTGATCACATGGTGGAACACTCATCTCATGACACCCCTTCATCATCTCTTCTTTCAGAAACTGGTCAAGGTTCTCTCAACAAACCAGACATCAACCGAACAACTTATTGAGAAGTACTATAAGGGTCTACTCAAACAACAGGTTTGCCTTACCTACTATTCGTTTTTGCGCTTTTTCGCACTTTGCGATCGCTCAATTTCTTTTTTGTTGGTACAGTGAACTTTGATCATTTTTAACAATGGTTGCACTAAGAAAATTTCAATTTCCAAGCACTATCCCATATTTCCTCATTCCTTTCGCTCATCTTTAGGCGGACGCATATTCGGACGTCAAAGTAAGTTTGACCGATCCCTCTGTCCCCTCTACAATGCACGACCTTTATGCTTCTCTCGTCTCTCTCAGTAGATGCACGCTCTACACACAGAAAAATTCTGTCAAACTGTCACTGTCATTCATCGATTCTGACAATTTTAGTGACAGTTATTTTCTGTGTGTATAGTCCCATATCGTCTATCTGTTGCATGACAGCCATCGCTTCCTGCCCGTTACTGGCTGAGGCTTCAGATTAACTCTATATGGGTAAGAGAGTAGGTAGAACTGCTTGGAGAAGGGCATGGATAAGGAATGATAGAGGAGAAAGGGGTGGAAGAGATGGAGACCATTTTTCCATTGCAGAATGATGTTCACGAGTGCAAGTACGGAATTCTCAACCTGCGTGCCTATTACAATCAGAATACGCAGACTCTTGTTGTCGAAGGTTAGAGGCAATGTTTTTCATCTCACAGATGATAAGATAAAAGGCGCATAAACAAGGCATAATCTGGGGTCTGGGGCCGACTAGAACATGGCATTGACACCACACCCAATCTTCAATGGACGTTTTTTTCAGTGATCGGTGCCAAACAAGTGATTCCATTGGATACAAATGGACTCTCCGATCCCTTCGTCATTGTTGAACTCAAACCAAAGTTCCGTTATCCCAACCAGCCCTCACTCAAGACCAAAGTCGTTTCGAAGACGCTCAATCCTGTATTTGATGAATCCTTCGAATTGTAAGTGTTGATTTTCTATTAAAAAATTAATTCAAGAATTCAGTCAAATTCCCCAAGCACTCCCTCCTTGTGCAATGTTGCACTTCATAGTCATGGACTATGACTATCTCAGGTCAAACGATTTTGCTGGAGAGGCATTCCTTGAACTGGCAGAGGTTGCATTTTCATTAAAAACCACAATCTAAGTCAGTATTGTTCAGGTGCCAGGATTCAACACAGCCGGAGTGTCTCCCAATGCACTTCGACAATTCAACCTGCTGCTCATTCAACCTGTAGATAATAGTAAGTAATGAAGAAATACAAGTATATTATGAACATATTTTAGACAAGGAACTAGTGGAAGCTCTGCAAAGCAGAAAAGAAGACAAAAATGCGCTGGAATTCCTCCGTGGGCTCACCACGAACCGATCCTATTGATTCTGCTGGCAATCAGTTGGCACAACTGCCTCGTCGTTCATTTTGATGTCCCTGTGTCAGTTCAATACAAATTCCCTTCACTTTTATTGGTATTATATTTATTGATCTCGCATAGATTGCTTACTTTCATTTACATTCAATGTTTTGGTCAAACAGTAACCAAAAATGCTCTGTATAATAAGCGTTCATTACGTGTTCAGCTAGTCCAATCAAACGTTGGTGGCATAGGAGTATAGCCGAATTTTTGAATATATCAACTATCATTCAATTTTCCCGTGACGGAGCCTCAGCTTGATAAACGCTTTCCATTTCCTCTTTCCATTCGCGTTGATGTGACATAAAAATTCAATTTACTGTGAAACGAACCATGAAATTGAAACGACATTGAAAGTCAGAGTGTAAATCACATGAAGCGAATCGTTCTATTCATAGTTTCATTTATATTCACGAACAGAAGGGCAAACACGACCAACAAGAAGAATTTTTCGTTCCGCGTGCTCTCAAGGCCGCTCCGCCAAAATCGTGCTCCTTACCACTTAGTGTTTCCGTAACAACGACATCGTACTCAATTAATTTTCTTTGTGTGACATTTTTATTTTGGCATTTAGCCAATGAAAGCTAAAATACCGAAGAAAATTTTCTGCTTTTTGATTAAATTGTCTCGAAATGCACTATAAGAGTTCTAAATGGTTTCCGCCTGCCGTCGCTTGCACTTTTCAGTTTCTTGGCATTTCTTGTGCAGAAACGTTCATATTCTCTTGCCTCTTGCTTCTGTTTATGCCACTTAATTCAATTTCGTTTTTGACGATTGAAAGGGAATTGAATGAGTGAGCAACCAGTTATCTTCTTCTCAAAGTCTCTCTTGTGAGTATTGCATGATGCACAGTGAGTGAGGGTCGTTGTTCCTCTTCAATCCGCTCCTCCCCAGGGTGCGTATCCCCCGTTTCATTGTTGTGAGGATCCCACTCGCCCTCACTGCATTCCGATGCGTTGCTTCTCCCACTGGGATCAATTGCAATTTCCTTTCTATGATGAATGGAATCCCCCCTCGCTTCTCCTCAAATAGTCCTCATTTTTCCGCCATAGAGCCCACTGTCCTCATTGTACATGGGCATTATCGAGTTTGTGATCGTTATCTTGCCCCAACTCGACAATGGCTTCATATTCCTTATGCATGCATCACTACTTCCTTCCCTTCTCTTTTCTCTCCAATATTTGGTCCAGTTGCTTCTCCTCCTCACGCACTCCACTGTCATAATTCCGCAAAAAGGTGTCTCACTGTGCCCATGAAGTGCATATTGTGTTGACAAGCCTCGATCGATCCCGCCCCTTATCTGCCGGTCAACCGAGGCCAGTCGTCTCTAATAGTCCTCTCTCTCCACCCCTCATCCCCCCAATCCCATCCCATCCCTGACCCGTCTGTCACTCAAACCCATATTCCCCGGTCACCCTCCTCACCTGTCTATGAATATGAGAATAGACGAGTTGTCCCCTTCCTCCTCCTCTTCTTGACTACAACTCACACGCCGTTCATGATCTGAGTGTGTGTGTGCGAGCACAGAGGAGGCCGCCATCATTTGAGACGGAGAAGAAACAGACGGACGACTGTGCAATACGCGTCCTTCTTCTTTTTCCTTCTCCCTCTACTGATCGTTCTCACTTTACATCAACCATCTCATGAGAAGGGTGGAATGTGTCATCAGATCCTCCTTTACATACGCACCTTTATGCTTCTCTCGTCTTTCTCTGTAGATGCTCTACACACAGAAAAAATTGTCACTGAAACTGTCAGATTGACGAATGACAGTTTGATACTGTGATTGACAATCTGACAGTGTCATCAATCAATGAGAAGTGTCATCAGATCCTCCTTCCTCTTTCGAATACTCACCTTTCGTGTTGTGTCTCGTTTCGTCACTCTTTCAATGGGATCGAACTCTTCTACCACTCCCCCCTCATCATCTTTTTGCTTGTTCGCAGCTTCATAACGACACTGATTGATCGCGAGAGGTGTCGGTTATGACAGCAACACTGTGAGTGAATGGATCACCCCTGCTGGTTTTGCGCTGCAAGCTGATCTGAAGTGCCCTCTTGGAACTAAGTAGCCTACCCCTCTAGTGATTATGTTGTCCTCCCTTCCGGTCCCTGTTCTTATGTACTCTAATCTTCTTCATCAATGATGATTCTCATTCTCCTCTGTTCAATTGCCACGTAGTCCTCCATGTGTCTTCTGTTGTGACTGTCAAGAATGAATGAGCGTCGATTGCAGGAGGAGATGTGTTGAAGAGGAAACTGTGAGGAGGGACCAATCCCATGAGGGCTGAGGAGAGTCTCGATGATGACAATGCACATGTTCAACAGCTGAGAAAGGTCAGTTTGTGACGTCATCTCTCAAATGACGTCACGATCTTTCTCATTCAGCTCTTCCTGGAGTGCGATGTGAACGGGGATGGTCTCCTGAATCTGGAGGAACTTTATCTCCTCTGCGAGAAGCTCAATCTCGCTGATTTCTCGGGGGAAATCACCGAGAGGTCACTAAATGGAGGAACAGCAGTCAACTTTCAGGTGATCAATGCATTTTCATTGTGTTGATGGCCTTGATTCCGGGGGTTGACGAATGTCTGTTTTGCCGCCGACCGCGAAAACACAGGTGACATTAATGGTCGCTCGTAAAGGTATCCTTATGAGACAATCACTCAAAGAGTGGAAGGGGGCAGTTTAGTGCTGTGAAGTAGTCAGATATGCATGATACGATGTCTTTTATGTGTTTACACCGTATTGGTGGTCCAAGTGAGTACGAAATGCATTGAATGGACAAAGAAAGTAAAGAATGTATTGCAGTGCTTCAAGGACAGATTCGTTGCCCTTCTACCTGAGATCATCGATGTTTCCTCGGGAAGTGTCGATCCCCTCATAACACGAACCATTCAAACGGCCAGAAAACTCGGCTTCGGCGATGGCCAAAGGTGAGACGGCTGTTACCTGCATTGTTGACACTGTTCGGCACGCTCCAATGCTTTTCCATCTGTTGGCTGCCAGGTGGGACAATGCCTCAATTGCCCCCTTTGCCCCCCCCCCATTCATTATGAACACCATTCACTCGTTACATAGTGTGATCGAACGTGCGCTGGTTGTACTAGACGATAGGAATGGAGTGGTTGTTTAGGGCATTTGAGAGAGGATACCTCTCTTCCCCTTCACTTGAACGGTTTCCACTCACAGTGTCCCTCTTCAGTCAACCACTGTCTTCGGTTCCATCTTCTTCCCTCGTTTGCATTGTCTATCCACTTTCTGACCCCGTCATTTTCTGTGTGAGAAGAAGAAGAACTCTAATCCGATTTGCCTTTTGCCTCCACTTCTTCTTCTTCTCACTTGCAGCAGCAATTGAGGAAACGATTATGAGGGCATCGCATGGAAAGCTTACCGTCTTTTCTTCTCTCATTGACGCATACACAAAAGAAGAGAGAGAGAAGCCCATTCCCCAAATGGGCAAAAGTCGTAACTCTCTCGGGGGGGGGGGGACAAGTGTGTGGTCAAGAGGGGGGGGGTGGGCACGCAATGGGGGGATGGGGGGAAAGGTTGGGGACCGGATTGGGGAAATAAGAGCCACCGTATT
>JACMIF010000019.1:0-14338 GCA_014805445.1 Diplogasteroides magnus | reverse complement strand
GCAGCGCAGTGAAAGCTTACCGAGTTTACAAAGCTACTTCCCCCAAACCCAACAAATCAGACAGACAACCCCAATCCCCATTTGGGCAAAATTGTTAACCCCCTCGGGGGGGGGGGACAATTCTGTCGTCAAGCAGAGAGTGGTGTGCACGCAATGGTTGTATTGGGGGAAATGGTAGGGAACGCATTTCGGAAATACTAGCCTCCGTAATCTCGACGGAACGGCTGTCTCTCACTTTGATAGACAACCGTTCCGACTAGATTGGAGATGTGTGAATTTTCTAAAATGCGTTCCCTAGTGAACGGATGGGGGTTTGAAAGCTGTTCCCTGAAGCAAAACACATGAAAGGGAGACTTTTTTGTGCTGGCAGGAGGCTTTGACTTCTTGAAGATTAACACATGGTGAAGGGCAGAAGGGATAATGACTGTGGTGTCCTCAACTCGTACTCTTTCAGACTCTCCCGCTACGAGGCGAGGGTCGTCTGTGAGAAGACGTCCGATCTGCAGGACCTCTCAATTGTGGAGGTGAACGCGCTGTTTGAGAGAGCGGATTCCACCAGGAGCGGAAGGGTCTCCGTACATCAGTTCCTCAATCAGTACAGGTAACGTCTTTACTTCAAAGTACAAATCCTGTTTTTCCCTCACTTGTTGCTGGATACAATATCCGTAAATGTAATCCGCGCCAAAGTTCTTTCGTTCTCATGATCTCTCCGCCCCTTGAGTTATTAGCGTATTAAATGGATTTTTTGCTTGAACTGATAAACAGGCGTGGAAGAAGTCGTTCCACTACTTCCACTCATGAATGGAATCACTTGCAGACTACAAAAGAGGCTGTCTGCTGAAGTTCACTTCATCGCCGACTCATACGTGCATTCCCTCAACCTCTTCGAGGCTCTGGACCCCGCTCAATCAGGGTAAGTGCCCTCAGGGCATTACTCCTATTTGTACTTCCTCTTTAGAAGAATCGACAGTCAAGATCTGCTCGAGTACTGGAACAAGGCCGGAATTAGGATAGACGAAGGCATTGCGGTACTTCAGGTCTGTCCCCTTTCTATCAAACCACATAACAATCCCCCTTATCGTCTGTCAAAGAGAGACCGCTTGATGGCATTATCCAAAAAGTCTCTTTGATATCGCGTGGGCCTATCTCACCTCTGATCATCTGAGTCGAGTCATCTGTTGATGGCTCACATTGTTGTCTTTGTGTCCCTTTGTTGATAAGAGGGAGAAGCCGGAAGGAAAGAGTCACCACCAGACACTTCCATTAACCACTGTGCGATCGTCAAATTGACACTAAAATGAGGGAATGACAGCCGGGGCATTCAGACACTACACACTGATTGTCGAATATGATCACTGAAGTTCCTTGTAGCATCTAACCGATTGAGATTCTCGGGGGCACGGGATTTGCCATATTTGGATGTTATGAACGGATTGAGATACTCGTCAACACGAGTTTAGAGCACAACACGCTCTAAATCTCCCCATGCGGTTTCCTTTTTTGTCTCATTCGATCGGGGAAATGAAATGTGTGCCATTGAACGAATGAGAATGCATCAGTTCTCGCTCTGCTTTTTGTCTCGTAATGACTGATGGAGGCTCACACTTCATCAATCGTGTAAGATGAGAAGAGTGAGTCTGAGGATAAGAGAATAGGAAGCACTCTAGAGAGAAAACTGCCCTATCAACTCACTTCTCATCTCTTCATGGACCTCGGTCTGACGATTTGTGATGTGAGTTGAACAACCACTTACGGGCGGCTTCTCCCTATTCTTCTCTCTCTTGAACGACCTGCACGACCTCGATTCCCTCTCTGGCTGTAAAGGCGCTATTGTAAACTCTTCTATATCAACCGCAGATCTGCATATCAAATACTTTCCATTTCCATTCGAACCGAGGGACGGACTTCAATTGCAAACAATTAGAATTGATCCCCTTTGGCACCATAGCGGGATAATCGTTGATCCGCAGATCACATTCTCTAATACGGATAAAATTTGTATTATTGTACTTTAGCAATGTGGTCAGCCAGTGTCGGGAATGGTCAACGCCATCTACCTCTCGGCGTTTCTCGAGAGGGAACTATCAGTGACTGCATCCGATGCCCCTGTTGCAGTCAAGACTGCCATTATGGCCCTTCACTGCTGCATCGACAACCTAAGGTGAGCTTCCGTGAGTATCACGGTTTCCAGAGCAGTAGTACAGTGCATTTCTCATTCTTCTAACGCACTCGGAGCGATTGTCTGTCGAACTTAGAGACAGCCGCTCCGCGAAAATTGGACGAATTATAAATACACTTTACTACCGTTTTGGAAACCCTAATCCTAAGTACCGATTTCAATTGCATCTACACTAATGCAGAGGCAGTGCAAATCCTCTTGGCTTGCAAATTGGCTTCATTTCCATTTGAAGATGAGAATAACCTCTTTTCAGGTGCAATCTGAAGGAGCTTGAAGAACGTGCAGAACATTCTCACAAGCAACTTCAACTGGCCAATCAACGGAGGACCATGCTGATTGAGGAACTCGAACACAATCAATTGACAATTGAGCAGAGTTATGAGCAGAGAATGAGGTGAGTGAGAGTGGGGGATACTGTAGGTAATTGGCTCGTTGCAGGGAAAGCGATGATAAGTTTCGATCGAAGATTATGCAAATGGAAGACAAGTTTCAATCTGAGAAGCGGGAACTGCAGGCCGATCTCGAACAGGTGTCATCCTTCCCCGCTAGTGCTAATGCAATACCAGTCATTTTTAGGTGGAAGAGGAGTTGTCACGGGTGCGACAGACAGAGACCTCGGCAAAGAATAAGATCACTGTACTGGAGAGACAATGTGCCAGACTCAATGAGGAGAGCAGGGAATACTCGGAAAACGTCGTCCAACTTGAACAATTGAATCGGTTTGTCGTTCAATACGTCATTCTCATTCATACCGTTCCCTTGTAGCCAACTTCGAACGGAGCTGAGTAAGGCGATGAGTCGTCCAATTGCGTCCGAGAACGACCCGTCCAACGCACTTCTGTGGAAACAGAAGGTGGAACTACTCGTTAACCACAACAAGGTGAAGATACTCTCTTTTATTGACATTTGCAAAGAACTTGCGAGATCAAAGCTTCTAGTTGAGAGAGTTGTACCTTTCTATTCGATTGATCACTGAAAAGGGTAGTGCGGAAGTTGTTAATCGGGCTATTCCCATGGAGAGGATTGACTCTTCAGAGATTACGAGAGAAGATCCAGGAGATGGCTGCGTCGGAGACAAAGAGACGACGACCGACAGACAACATCGTTCCTCTCTCAACTTCATGGTCTCCTGCATTCAAGAGTCAGGTAAGAGCATCGTTCCTTTTGTTAACTGAGCCTCTCTCAACAAGGATATGCTCCATTTACTATTCCACTTCTATTGGAGTCTCTTGTAGTCCATGCATATTTCATGTGAAAGCCCAGTGTCTTTCAACTCAGCGATGCATCTCAAATTTGTTTGTAGAAGGGCTATTTGCTACTTCCCAAAAGACATGCACTAGGTGCACATGCGAACACTTTTCTATTTCAGATGTCCATAATCCGTAAGAGACGCCATGGAAAGGGCGAAACTCTATCGGAAATGGATTCTGAGCCTGAGGGAATATTCTTCCGTATCAGAAGAAGAAAGTTGATGAAAAGAAGAGACAGAAAGAGGAGATACGATCATCTCCACCAAAGGATTGGTCCAGCTGCAACGAATACATTCTCGAGTAAGAATATTAGGGACCGTCTAAAGAACTTATCAGAATATTGCTTTTCTCTAAGTTATTGGGAGCGACCTCTTGTCGCTGATTGGTAATCGCTCCGAATTACTTAGAGAAAAGAAATGCCCTTAGAGGTTCTTTAGATGGTCCCTATAGAATACAGTAGTTCGGAATGAGGAAGGAGAGTACATTCCGTACTTTGAGGTGATTCCGAGACATCTTTACGACCCAGTCGGCTATCAATTCCTCCATCCTCTTCCTTCCCTCGACTGACTCCAACATCTTCCCAACAGGTGCACTTACGGCCTTTCTTCATTGTGGAACCTAAGTGTTTTAGGCACCCGCCGGGTTCAGTGTCTTCATTGCACACGCAGTGGAAATGGAAAGGAAAAGATGGCAGGAGGAGATGAGGAAGGAGGAGGCAAATCAGAAGATGACACTGAATGAAGGGCTGAAACAACAGGAGAAGACGCTCAATGAACAGTTCGAGAAGGAGAGGAGAGTGTATGAGAACAGGATGACTGAAGAGAGGAACGGCATGGAGAAGGCTTTTGCTGTGGAGAAGATGAAGTTGATGAGCAGACTGCAGGAGGACTTCGACCAGGAATTGAAGAGACTTGCACAGGTGCAGAAGACTGAGAAGAACTCTGCCACGCTGGAGCACTACAAGAGACAGATCAAGGTACGGTAGACTGGAAAATAGACTGTCAAGAAGGAATTACAGATGTTGGAGTCTTCCCTGGAAGGAGTGAGGAATGGATATGAGAAGAGACTCTCGGATATGAGGGAGAGACACACGAATGCACTCAAACAGGCGAAGGAACTGAATGGAATTCACTTCGACCACAAGGGAAACGGCAGTTTCATGTCTCTCATAGAGAAGTACAGGTGCGCAGAGAAGTTATGAGTGTGATTGAGATGTTGGTGTATTCAGGAGAAGCGAAACCTCTCCTGGTTCTTCCCTGTCTCCTCAAGCACCTTCTCTCAACGTCGAGAAACGTCCTCCAACTATTCCCGCCAATCAATATCACATATCGCCTTTGCAACGGGTAATACTCAACTACAATTTTCAAATATTTTCGAGTATTGATTCATTTTATGCCTACTAATCGGTTTTAGTCATTCTCTACAATGAACGGACGTTGCGAGAAGTGCGAGACGATGGATGGAAGACTGAAGGAGCTGCACCACATTCTCTGCGGAGATCAGACGAGTGCAGAGAGTGGCATCGAGGATTTGGGAAGTAGCACGGGAAGTCATTCTGATGTGAGTCAATGGGGACAACATACAGGATTACGGTATGTTCAGGACAAATTGGTGTTGAAGAAAGAACTTCGCAAGTGGAAGGGAAGATTCGAAGCAGCCAAAGAGCGAGTGACTGAAATGAGATTCATTCTGTCTCCATCGCCCAATGGATCGACTCGATACAAATGTTCACTTGGTGGGAGTGAAGGCAGTACAGAATGGAAGAAGTATGTATATTTCCCTTCTTTTGATGTTGTCTCGCCTTTCATCTCATGATAATGATGTCATTTTAGGCCGCCTTTGAAGTGGTCAGAGATGGCGCGAACGATAGAGCGACTGGAAAGTGAGAAAGTGATACTGGAATCTCGTCTCTCCGATTCACAGATCATGATCAAAAACCTCGTGGATCAATGCAAGAAGCAAGTGGACTACTTCAATACGTTTAAGTCAGGATCTTCCCAGTCACTACCTCCCCCACCCTTCAATCCTGATGATAGTTCTAGAATGAGAGAACCCAATAGTGCGAGGTAGATAAGCTCCTGTACTCTTTCCTAGTAAACCCTTTATCAATCAACTCAGAAGTGCTCCTTTCGAAATACTCAGAGAGCTGTGTTATCAAATGGATCGTGCTAGTCACTGAGTAGCATTTTCATCACTTGTCAGCATGCATGTCATCATTACAGCATTCGATTATTAAGTTTTACACCACTCATCAATATTCTAGTCCATAATTATTCTAGTCATTCGATTCGTGTACAGAACTTCGTGTATTCCATGAATATTATAGAATAGAGCAATTGAAGATTACTGGACGTCGTCGACATTCTCGAACGCAAAAGCTTTCATCATTGTCATTTATTTTCTTGTTGTAATTTTATTCCTCTCCTTTACTTCATGGATGTAACTATTTGTTCTGGGTACATGCATGGTTCGTCCATTCATTTTGGATTCAATCGCCTCATTTTACTTGTTTGTGCTGATGGGTGATTCTCGTATCAGTCGCTGACTGTTGTACTCTGCCGATCAAATGATCACTTCCAATCCGATGACCCCACAAGGATTGCTCATGGATACTACCAAATAAATACTTTAATTGATAATCTTTGTACACCACAAATATTAGGTAAATCGAGGGTAATCATGACGGGATGGACAGACAACGGGAAACGCTCTTTATATGTTCATTCACTCTAAACGTGAACGGCGGCGAAGTCGGGATTCTTGTCCTCGACCAGACGATGGTAGGTAGAGTTGATGACTGAATGCGATATGTGAAGAGAGGTAATGTGCTCTGTACACTCACTGCGTTGCTGTTCGGGAGTCATGGGACGACGAATGGATGCAACGAGACTACGACGGCGACAGATGGGAAGAACAACATAGAGGATGGCGACGCCGGCAAGGAGCTGAAAGATAGGAATTATAGGGAAGAGGAGGGGGAACTCACAAGACAGAGACCAATCAGGATGACTGTCTCTATTCTTCTCCAGTGCATCTTGATGCAAGTAATGGCTCTGTTGGAGAACGAGGCCTGTCTCATTTCCATCTGCAGAAGGAATACTTCCTATTGTCTTCCAGAAAAAAGAACTACCTCTTCTCTTCCAAGTCTGCTTCCAATGTCCACGACGACAATCTTCAGAGGCTGTTTCTCATAGTCCTGAGATGGGAACAAACGAAGAATGCGAGTCTCTGAACAAGTCAAAAGTGAAGGACTCAGATTGGGTTCAGAAACTTTGTGCGACTATCTCCTCATCCAGTTCTGCCTCAGTCATTTCCTCGTCACTCTCACTGTCCTCAATCTGGGGCATTGGCTTCACCTTCCTGCCCACGATCTTCTCCAGCATTTCATCCTTCTTCATTGTGATAAAGTCATTCACTTCATCATTCTCATCGATGTCGTCCACTTCCTCCTCCTTCAAAATATTTCTTCTTCTCTTTCATTCTCCTCTCACCTGGATTGCCTGATCGAACTCTTCTTCCTTCTCCCTCTTAATTGCAGCCTTCTTCTCGAGTGTCTTCATTCTGGCCTCGACCTCAGCAAAGATTGACTCGTCATTCTTCTCTTCCTTTTCAAGAGGATCTTCTTCGTCCTCACCCATGTTCTCCAATTCTATGTCATCACGGACTTTGCTTGAGTCGAATCGAACCTTCTCATTGAAGAAGGCCTTCTGGACGTATTGACGGACGATGTCGTCATCGTTGTCCAGAGGAGACTCCTCATTGACACTGGCCTCATCACTGTCCTCGTCCACAGTCCTCATCCATCTCATCTCCTCCTCGTCCTCTTCACTGTCGATGTTGGGGTAAACCTTTGCGGATCCAAATGATTCCTCTTCATCGCTCAGGTTTTCCTCATCAACAATCATCGGAGGAATTTCCTCCTCTATCGATTCTTCCGCAGAATCATCATAATTCATAAGATTCTGAACTTTGAACTGACAATCACATTGTAATGTGATTAGGACACACCTCAAAGGGGACGATTCTTCCCTGCTGGATGGACTTGACACACTTTGACCTGATATCATGAGTCATTGATGGATGTTCACTACTCGTACCAGTAGTCGATTCCCTTTCTGCTTGGATTGGAACATTCACTGCACACAGTGTCTGCCCTCTCTCCACAAGGTTCCTCCACATACTGTCCAGTCGGACAGACAAGGCATTGCTCACAGCGACCAGTGACTTGATTCAGGTAGGAGTTCTGAAATGAGATGCGTTGAGAGCTGTTACTATCAAACAACTATTCCATCAGATTAAAGAAAGAGTCAGTCCGTATGATAAGAGAGGGTGGAAAACACTCCTTCAATGGTGGGAAGAGACTGTCATCTGACAGGAAATGCCTCGTGATTACCACATAAGCGTTATTCAGCCGATAATGAGGAGACATATGGGCATGCACATCCAAGATCAGGTACTTTCACAGATTGGTCTCACCGGAAGACACGGGATTTCATCCTCGTCTTCATAAACAGCATGAGGAGGATTTCTGTATCCTCTACGTAGTGTAAGCCACTGCAAAATACGACGTTATCTCAACGAGGGTTTCTGACATTGCTTACTCTCAGTCCAAATGCCCTAATTTTACGATCATCATCGAAACGCGAATTGACCTCAAAACAACGCTCAAAAACCATCGAATACATGCAAACTCACAAAAGTTGCAAGTGCGACTGTTGAAAAGGCCAGTAATAAGAATAAGGTTCGCATATTCTCTTTTCTTGCCGCCAAGAAGTATTGACAGTTGACAGGGCCAAAATGAAGACTGTTGGGGAGAGAGAATCAACGCTATCAGTGGCCCTCTCTCTTTATACGACGACACTCATTTCGACGCTATCTCCCCGTTGATGGAAGGGGACACAATCGACCACTCGATCGTCAGAACTACAACAGTTCATAGACACAGGGTCTTGTAATCATTCCTTACAGTAATGATCCCAGTGTCTTCTCTCTTCATGTCCATGGAGGTAGCATAAAACTTTATTACTTTATCAGAAGATACCGGATGGAGGGAGAAGTCGTGCACGTGACATTGGCAAGTGGACTAATATCAATGGGATAGCTACTGTACAACAAATAATATGGTTAATTATCTCTGTGAGTCTGGCTGGGATCCAGGAATACGAGTGCTCAGAATCATTCCATCTTTGGGAGAGTCAATGGTAGTAGCTGCATTACCTCGATAGGCAACAATCTGAGAATATCGGAAACTATGACGTCATCTCTATGTACAGGTGCATAGATACAGTATATGCCATCAGCGTGTGAGAGTGCCTAGAGTGAGTAGATCCTTCATGTACAAACGAACTCTTAGAATGACTCCCAACCGTGGAATGGAAGGCAAGGGTACACATATGGGACTAGTGCTGAGACTGTCATCGGGAAGGAAAAAAATTGTGTGACTAGAAGAAGATTGATCCTTCCATGACATGATGCGACACCCATATACATTCAGAACTTCTCCAGCTCGGTGGAGTTGGTTCCCTCTTCAAACACAGTCGATTCGGTTTCAGCAAGACATTCAGAAGAGTGGGGCTTTCCTGAGTCGAGATAACTCTCGAAGTCGATGATTGGCATCTGATCCTCGGCCCGCCTGTCCACGCCTCTCCATGCAGGAAGGGCACGAGGACGAGTGAGTCTCTGATTCTCGATCCTCCTTCCTCTCTGCACCTTCGCCCTGAAGAGTCTTCATCGTGTATCTAGCATCAAACAGTCCCCGTCTCTTGGCAACCAAGACTCACCAATGTCTAATCGAACAAGCGGCACCGGCAAATGACATGAGGCCAGCGAGCGAAACGAGGAAGAGACCAGGACCGATCGAGATCTGCAGAGGGGGATACTGTAGGGGAGATTGGATTCCTCACTTACATCATCATTAGGTCTCATCTCCTGTAGTTCATTCTGGGCTGCCAGAGCACACAGACAAGCGACGAGCGTGAGGAGCACTGCAAAAATAGACTCTAACCGGCACGAGGAGTATTACTCCAAATTGACCCTCCGTTTCCTCTCCATGGACCCATAATATTCAACACCTACGTATTCTTCGTCCCATCTTTTTCCATTGGACGGTATTTACATTTCGAAGTCCAAATATCGAGAAAGAAGAATAGAAGAATAGAAGAAGAAGAATGTGCAAAAAGTGTTCAAATTAGCAACAAGGCACTTTTTCTCTGTTCCTCTTATCAAGGCACGGTATGTTGACACTCAGTCCACTAATCAGACAAATGGGATGAAATGTAATGGTAATGTGATGAGAAATCAAATGAACTCACTGATGCACATCTCAAGGATCGTATTCCTTCTCATCCAGGCGAAGAATCCTGCTTGAGGTGCGACCAGATGAAGGAGTGAAGCACACGAAGCAACGATGACAACGGCAAATGAAGTGGCGATGAGAGCATAGAAGAGAGTGGCCATGGTTGGGTTGATACAATCAACGAGGACTTAATTCAATCATTCACTCACTGTTCATTATGTGAACCTTAGAATTAGGATTTTATAATCGGTATAAAACACATTTCTCATTCGTCTAATCTACGCTGAGCGCTTGTCTCTCCGTTCGATATACAACGGACGGTACCGAGTGAAATAGACGAATGAGAAACACACTTTGCTACCGATTTAGAAACCCGAATGTGTCACTCACTTCTTCCCGGTGCATGGAAGACCACGTGCATCTTTCCGTCCTCTCCATCGAATCCTCCTATTCGCATGGTTCTCCAGAAGTCGCGGGCACCTGTACAATCAATTGCCGATAGTGAACGCACTATGAAATTTCTGACATTCCCACTCTCCTCCGAACTGTCGTCTATCGACATGAGAGACGACCGCTCCGACGAGATTGGGGAGGATGTAAATTCCATAATACGTTCCCTACTTGTTGACATGTCCCCTCACCACCATGAATTCCGTATGATTCATTACTACTCACCGATGCTGTCACATGGATGGGCCTTCAAAGGAGGAACCGAGAAGTCAAATATCCCCTCAGATGTCGCTGTCACATTCTGACCTCCATTGTCCAACATCAACCATTCATTGCTTCCCAGTGCAGTGATGGCCTGAATACGGAATAATCACTCCGCTAATCATTCCCATTTAGTGACTTGAAGGTACCGTGAATTAGCTGTAGAAGTACATTAAATTTCACTAATTCATTGTCGAGCTGTTATCTTCGCTGAATATAGACAATCGCTCGACAATGAGTTAGAGAAATGGAATGTACTTCGCGAGCCGATTCACGGTCTCTAGTGACAATCACGCGACTAATGAATTGAACTCGCACCGTTCCCATAACAAATTCAATGTTTGCCGATCTTCCTCATCTCCTCTTCTAATCGTTTTCCTAGCCAATTCGTAAGAAACGTGTCCGTCCAATGAACTTACCATGGTCGCAGCCAGAAGGTTAAGGAAGGCGGAGACGAAGTTCGACTCCCGCCGTTCCAGCTTCATGAATCGCAGTCTGAGGGGCATTATCCCGAGTGGGGCAGACGATCTTGAAGTCTCTGCCTGCAATGAACACTAAATGGACACGATTGAGGGGGGGGGGTGGAAAGTCAGGAAATTGCCCCTGAGGACTGCCTTGACACGAGAAAATAGAGCCTTGAGGACATGAATAATGCCCCTCCTGAGGGGTCGAAAGAATAAAAGGACTGTTCACGGCGCGTAATTAGTGTCCACGACAGACGTTCTCGTGGTTAATGGTGTGGGAAGTGAGGGAGGAATTAATGAGTGACAAGAATGGAGGATACACCGGATCTTGTATGGACTATGTAAGGAAAAGTTGATGCATAAAGGATAGGATGAATGTGATATGAGGGAGGCACTCCACCATGATTGAGTTATGCTCAAACAGAGGGCCCGAAGTCATTCATGTGCATCTCTGCCTGTCTCTTCCCTCTCCCCTCTCTCTCCTCCCTGCCCCATAGATTTTCCTCCGTCTACCGTACCCGTGTCTTTCCGCGTAAGAGTCCGAGATGCACAAACAATTCAAAATGTGTCCAAAAAATAAATACCCAATATTTTTTTGGAAATTATGCTAATTAATTTATCATGAATAAATACTTCATAAATGGAAGAATGTAGCACCTAAGCGGAAAAATACAGTCAAGACAAAGAATAAGAATAAAATGCGGAGATGAATTACTTTCTCTTACAAAAATGAAGAACAGCTGAACCTTTCAGAGAAAATACTTTGTTTTTGTTAATAATAGTTAGGGAGACTGGAGCAGAATCGCATTTGAGTGGAACCAGAAATTGTTCTGGAAGTTTGGGAGTGGCAAAAATAAAGCGAGGAGTGAGATCGTGGCCATCTGAATGACGTCATTCACTTATCGCTCGTTGTTCTCATTGATACCTTGTTCTATCCACACTTGTGCCTCTCCATCAATCATAAACTCGAATGCGACCGTGTCCGATCCGAGAATCGGAGTGAATTCATATGTTCCCGGTGCGTAGTCTGATCGAGATGGACTTTCGTTCAGTCCAAGGTCTCTCCAGAATCTTTTGACGTCCTAAATATGACATACTAAAGGTAGGGTTTTAAAAAGGTAAAAAGAGTATATTCGTCGATAGTCTAATTCTGGTTATCTATCGTAACGAGGAGAAAGCCGCTCTTTGTGACGGCAGATTAATGCACTTTACCAAAATTTTTGACACTCAAATGTGGGGTATCATTCTTTCTGCGCACTAACCAGATTGTCGCTGTCCATAATTGGAGGGGCCTGAATGGCAGAATTTCCCATGACTACAGTATTCCCTGGATGAGTCCATTCTCCTCCGAATCGAATTGGAATTGCATCATGTGCAAGGAATTGCGTGAGATGATCGGGATATTTGGTGGCGAAGTGAAATCGAGAATGAACACGGGCAGGAAGGATGAAGGAGGCAACCTGTATCAATGCACTGTCAATGCACACTTTCACTCTTCTTGTACCTTCCATATTACTGCGAGAAGTTTCGGTGGATTCACAATTATTACGGTTTTGAGAAGCTCTGAATAGAAATCAATCCACACGTGAATGCGAGCCTGGAAGGGGGATTGAATGACTGAATATAGGTGGGAAACACCTGCATGAGAGCGTTAATTGGACTGGTGAGGGACATGTAAGGAGCCACCGATGCACCCTCCATGTCGAAGATACAAATGGCTGAAGGAAACAAATACAGTGGATTATATTGTGGATATTTACCGTGCGACTCTTTTCCAGTCTTTTTTTCGTGTTCAAGGACCATATGGAGGAAATATTCGCAGGAAATGAAAAATGCACGCAAGTAGTCGCCCACTTTGACAGCTTTCATGAACTAAACATTGATAATGCGACAACACAACAAACTTTCTTATACCTTCTTAGGTTCTGTGATACTCATTTCCACGAAAACAAGTCCGTTATCTTTCTGAATCAATACCTTTTTCACCCTTTAAACATGTATTACCTCATTGACCCATTGCGGTGTTAGTCGTGATTGACTGACAAAACGAGCACAGCTTGTAGTTACGTTCCGCTCGTACACTTCATAAATCGTCGTTGGATCATCCGTCCCCACCAATCTTCTGATTTTTCTGTATTCTTCGTACTTTCTAGCCGCAGAGTCGATATTCTGAAATGAAGATGCAACATGGGTGTTTATCCCTTGCAACGGCATTAAGGGACGAACCGGTCCGCTCTAACCGCAGACACCACAGAGAAAAGTACTCACATTATTGTAAGCTCTCAGCCATCGGCCGAGGAAGAAGTTTGTATTGTGTTCCTCAGCCAGGGAAAAACCAAGTCGAGCACGCAGATCATCTGCAGCCATGCCTTGAAGTGCCTGTAGAAGGGAACGAATTTCTAACGACCCCAATCTCATCGGAGCGATCGCGCTTCAATCCTATAGACGACCGCTCGGAAGATATTGAGGGTTAGAATATCCACAATGCGCTCTATAGCATGTTGTGATCAAAGCGAAGGAATTGAATTGTAAAACGGCCATGGAGGGATGAACAAGCAGTGGAGTCAAATTGGCTGTATATGGGAGGGGATGGGGAGTGCAGAAGAAGAGAAGAAGGGGACAAGGACGGGACGAACCATCCGGATCTGAGTGAAGCAGACAGATACACGCACCTCTCACGTGGAGAAAGGACATGCCAATGAGTGAAGACAAACATCTGACTAGGCAGTAGGAAACACATTTTCGGAAACTCTAGCCTCCCTAATCTCCGCCGCTTATAGCAGTGGGAGACAACCGCTCCGATGAGTTTGAGGAGGTAAGAATTTCCGAAATGCGTTCCCTACTAAGGAGTATTGTCAACACGCTACTGGAGTTTGTGTTTGTGTGGTTTGCCAACGGACGATTGATTTGAACGGGGAAGTGAAACAATAACGGACGCAGAGTGCGATACCCCGAGCAGAGAACGGTTCAAACTTTTGATAAGGGATACTGATCAGTGTTATGACGGTTACGAAAGGAACGTGAGGGAGTGAACGATGTTTTAGTGTCTGTTGTGAACGGAGAGAACTCATCCTTTGATTGTGGAACGCCTTTCAAGTGCTTGACCTCCTTTCCTTTCATGGGAACTCACCACATCGTGTAAATGTTTGCCATCTGTTTAAGACTTGATATTTTTTCATCTCAAGCTAAAATCGACCTAGGCGGAACCGGGTGGGAAACTTTCGAATAAAATTCTGATGTTTTTCCTTGAAGTAGATATGGGCACCCCAATGAACGTCTTGTAGTGATTCGGTCTGAAAAAATTTCGCAATCGTTTTACAGATGAATTTCGTCATGATGTTGGAGCGCTCATAACTCGCTTCAAAGTCATCATAGAGGGCTAGAGAAGCACTCATTCTGTAGCAAATTTTCTGCTGATCATTTTACTTCTCCAGGTGCA
>JACMIF010000018.1:47594-97146 GCA_014805445.1 Diplogasteroides magnus | reverse complement strand
GGTATAAATTTCATTTAAAACGTTAAACTTTCTAATTAATACTAAAAAATAATTATTAAACCTAAAATTAATTTGACGTAAAAATTATTTAAACTCAAAAAATTAACCTAAAACCCCCCCGTGCCACCCCCCCCCATTCCCCATTCCCCCTTGTATCCATGTGTTTGTCCCATCTCTCTCTGATATTCACCATCCCTTATCAGGATAGCCTATGTGTGTATCCCTCTCGAATCCCCTCCATTATCTCGATTCCTGTCCAATCCTCTCTCTCTCTTCTCACTCAATCATTGTACGATTGTTTCCCGTGTCTTCTCATTCAGATCTCTTCATACTGGCCTCTTCATGGGGGCCGATGTCTCCACTTCTTCTTCTCCTTCTTCTTATTCTTCTTCCAAATGGTTAGTCGATGAGAAAATACTGTCAATTCAGCTCAATCTGTTTGAAACTGCGCAATTTTCATACAGAATGAGGGGGAAATGACAGTTTACACAGTCAATATTGGCATTATTTATGGTGGCATATTCCTTTTGTGTGTTCTTTCTATCCTCTTTGTCCCTGCTCATCTTGTCCTATTGGCACTCTTCCCCGTTGTGACCCATCACATGAATGTTTGTCCATCGGTTCTTCCCCTTCTCTCCTATGGCATTCCCCCTCATTATATGCCCCTTTATTGGTACGGGTCAATAGGGGGACCATACCTGTAGATACTCCCTTTCCCTTGATTGGAATGAATGAAGTCTCTTCCTTCCTTCTATGAATTACCCCCATAACAACCACCCTCTCCACTTTGTGAGACTGACCAACTTTATAAAGTGTCCCTTCGAGAGTTCGCACTTGACCTTCGATGTCACCCTAAGGGCAGTTGAAGGCATTTAGACTAAAAAGAGGATTGAAACTGAGATGATTAAGTGAATGGACATTTCATGCTCTAACTTCCCCCATTCATTGTTTGAGGGGACGTGAACGGAATGAATGAAAGGGTAATGTGATCTGGAATGAGAGTGCTAATGGGTGAAAGGGACAGTCCCTTTCAGAAGGGGAAGTCAGGGACAGTCCCCTTCCCCTTTCAGAATGGGCAGTCCCTTCTGATTCAAGTAGCCGAAGAAGAAGGGCTACACACAAACAGTCGGGAGCTCTTGAGTGGGAATGATAAGAGGGAGAAGATGTGAGAGATGAAGTGACTACCGTTCAATACGGTTTCTAAATAGGTATCTAGTAAACTCATTCGTCTAATTTCTGCGGAGCGGTAGTATCTACATTCAATAGACAACGGCTCTTAAGGCGAATGACATAACACTTTACTGCCCTTTTAGAAACACTACCGTTCACGACAATTACCCCATGGGGTCAGAGATCTCATCCCATGTCATGTCATGTCATCCCCTCACATGCTTCATTGAACAAAAACGTGTGCAAGTGTCCCGTTTAGCCGTAATGGGAGGCCATCCACTATCGAGTAACCAAATCTCACATTGATTGATCTATTTGAGAGAAGAGGAGAGGTAATAACACTCCGTATACAGGTTGAAGCCATTTGGCACTGTCACGCCGATTAGTATGTTTTGATGGGATGAAAGGGGGGATGAACTGGGGGATGAGACCATCTGGGGGATGTGTATGTCTGTCTGTACTCTCTTCTTATTCCATACTCTCTCTTCAGATACTTCATCCGCTGGACTGTGTAGTAGGAACATCTGTATCAATGGAGGAACATGTATTGTGAGGGAAGATGAGAGCTTTGGATGCAGGTGAGAGAGATGACAGTTAGCATTCATGTAAACTGGACTGATATACTTAGTACGAACCGTCTCTCAATTTCATCCTACGTTCTCTCTAATTTGAGTGCTATTTCGTCGTTTTTCTGACCATTAGCCATGATTTGGAATAGGTTTCACTCTCAATATATAGAGACAGACTGTTAGTTCAGTTTATATGAATAATAGACAGTATCTCAGATGTCCAAATGGAAAGGGAGGATTGATATGTGAAGTAGACTGTGGATGTATACATGGAGATTGTGATGGAGAGACAAAGAATTGCAAATGTCACAAAGGTATGAATGTATTCTTTCTCTCATTGAGTCATCTTCCCTTATAGGATGGATAGGAGAGAAATGTGACATAGAAGGACCACAACCTACACTTTCATGTAAAGGAGACCTTGATTGTCCGAGTGATCAAAGGTCAGTTGTACTTTGAGAATGAGACAATCAATGAATGACTTGTAGATGTCTGGAGAAGGATTCAAGTAGAATGTGTATGGTTGATCCATGTCACAATACTCCTTGTAGACATGGAGGACAGTGCACCATCAGAAATGTCAGTACAGTACTAATCAGAATAAAACTGTCGGTTTATCATCTGGCAGTTCGAAACTGTCACTGACGACTGTTTAATTTTCTGTAACCAGTAATAACTCTTTTCTTCAGGGTGTCCAACATTGTGAATGTGTCTTGGGATTCAAAGGTGTTCTATGTGATGAGGACGAGAATGAATGTGAAAGAGATCCTTGCAGGTATCTTTATTTTCCTTCCTCATTATCCTCATCCATTTCAGGAATGGTGGTACATGTGTGAACATGTTGGGTAACTTCTCTTGTCTCTGTGTCCCTCCCTATTCAGGTACCGTAATCCCCTTTCCTCCTTTGTCCTTCTCCTCATTCTTCTCCTTCAGGAGATGTATGTGAACAGGAAGGATGCGTGGATTACTGTGGTGGAGTCTGCATAGCCTCTTCCCCTGCTACATTCTCTTGTCTTTGTGCAAACGGCACTCTCTCCTCTCACTCTTGCACACCCAAGGTCTGTCTCTTTCTCTGCCTGCACGACCCTCCATGCAGTCGTGTCCGAGTGGTTAAGGAGATTGACTAGAAATCAATTGGGCTTTGCCCGCGTAGGTTCGAATCCTGCCGACTGCGAGAACTTTTGCTAATTTGGGGAAATGTTTTGCAATGTTTAAATGGACTGTATTTTAACAGTAACTGTATTTTAATTGTTAATTTCAACAATTTCAACAACGGAAGGCTTTCATTCCAAAATGAACTTGCAGAGTTCTTCCCCCTGTGGAGACTGCTTGAACGGGGGCAAATGTGCCCCTGTGACAGCGGGAAAACACGAGTGCATCTGTAATCCCGACTACACGGGAATAGCTTGTGAACAGAAACTGGAATGCACAGTGAATGGTGAGAAAAGGAAGAAGTTGCATGCAAAGAGAGGGGCATTCAGGACAATCATGTATGAATGGAGGAAGATGTATACATGGAGTGGGATCGGCATATTGTCAATGTACACAAGAGTACAATGGAGAGAATTGTGAAAGACAAAAGGAAGAAATAACAACAACCACTCCTCCCCATCCATGTACACATGTAAGATGTGCCAATGGAGGTTAGTTCATTCCCCCTTCCCCTCTACCGTATCCCTTCAGGTCATTGTACCGTATCCAATGGTATAGCCTCATGTCAATGTCCTAATCGATTCAAAGGAACTTGGTGTGAAGTAATGATCGACGCATGCGAGAACGTTCACTGCGCAAATGGAGGACGATGCAGGAATCTCGGAGGTGAACTCCAACCACGAACAACTACAGTAATCTATCGATTGCAGATGATGAAGCCTCATTCGAGTGTATATGTCCACGAGGATTCGGAGGAATCATGTGCGATGAAGTGGTGGACACATTCGGGAAAGGAACCACCATTGGAGGGGTGAGTGACTCCGACAACGAATAACAGCATACTGTAACCATACCACCCAGAGTGATTGTCTAATGTGAGTAGTTAGTTATAATCCTCAGATCGTGAATGAGACTCATCCATTGACCCAAACTACGGAATCTGACATCACGAGTGAACCCATTGCACCCATAACAACAGTTACAACAGAAACAGTTGCAGAGGTGGGATAGAGATCAAAGATCAAATGATGACGTCAGCATTCAGTTGACATGTGATCAATGTGTACATTCTACACGATGCATTGAGACATTCGAAGGGGCATTATGTGTATGTGAGGATGGAATGAAGGGAAGTAAATGTGATGAACCATCATCTGTGAGTCATTCCCTCTTGTATCATATGACAATCTTTGTCTATTCAGTCATGTTCAACTCATTCTTGTCCCATTGGACAGTCTTGTACTCGTAGATTGTCCCTTTCTTCTCTTTCATTTGGATGTGGATGTCCAATAGGAAGAAGAGGAGATTCTTGTTCTATTGTTACTTCTATTTCATTCACAAGACAATCGATGTTCGTTCATCAGAGTCCCCATGTTATGATCGGATCTTCATCTGGTGAGTTATCTTTTGTACGAGTGAATTCGTTTCTACACGGGTTTCATCCACTTCTTCCAGGGGTTCCAACTGTTCAATTCCCTCTTGAATATGGTAAATGTGCGCTAAAATCCCCGAATGCTTGCACTCTTTCTATCAGCCAATTCTTGCTTATCGAATGTCTAACCGCTACAGAGAACGTGTATCTGTCTATGAATGTCTCATTCCTTGCAGGTCCTCTCTCATACGCAGTCTCCTTCTCATTCCGTACAACTGTTCCTCAATTACATCTGATAACAGGAGAAGATCTGTTCGGATCGAGACTCTATTCACTCTACATCCAAGTGAATCCCTCATTCCTTCATTGATTTCATCTCTATTCTTACAGGAAGGAAGACTGACCATCAATGTTTCATCCACTTCATTCATTCTCATGCCTCATCCAGTCACTGATGGAGATTGGTACACAGTACAGTTGAACAAGACTGAGAAAGTGAGGAGAAGGAGGAGATTGAGCATGATGAGGAGTATTCAGGACTTGATAGTGTCTCTGATTGAAGAGAATGGTCGTCATCTATTCACTCGTTCACTTCCCCGTTCTTCTTCGTTTGATGTTTTCTCCACTAAACTGGGAAAGATCTCAGACAAGGAGAACTTCGTTGGATGTATCGCGGACTTCTTCATTGATGGAGAATTGAGAGATATTGTTGATCTTCCAAGGGCAGTTGCATTGACGAGAGGTGAGAGTACTGCACAACTCCGGAGTAGCAGTTTCAACTGCACAGATAGCTTCAGCAGTTGAAAATGCAGTGTACGCAGCAGTAAAAACTGCCGTTTCATAAGCCAAAAGAGCAGTTATTTTCCTCTATGTTCCCTCCCTTATCATAGATAATGTTCAGGCTGTGATAGGAAACATCCATGTGAACCATTCGCATGTGGTACAGGAATGTGTATGGATGAATGGGATTCGTACTACTGTATCTGTCCCCCTCCCCTTCTTCCTCCTCATTGTCAGCATTCACTTCCACCTTCCACTCTTGGACATCACAACTTGAGTAGTTATGCACATCTTTCCATTCCTCCACAAGTGGCGGATGAGGTGAGGGAACATCAGAAGGACACTACATAATGAGGAACATTCAGCTCAAGTATCATTGTTCCATTTCCCTTGTTCTTCGAACGATGAAGAAGGATTCAGTGATTCTTGTTGTGGGAGAAAGAGTGGAACACAGTGATTCATCTGATCTTGCCACTTTCCTTGCACTTCAAATTGTCAATGGAATGATTCATGGTGGGTGGAATGACTTCCTTCTGGGTACTGTAGTCTATTCAGGTCGGGCTCGAGTTGGAAGGAAGGTAATAGTGGATGTGGATTCTGATACGAGAGTCGATGATAATGAAGAACATGTTGTCATGTTGAATTGGGAGAAGAACAGACTAACTGTCAGTTGAGATAGAAGGAAACGAGGATATTCTTCCATTCAGATCTCCGTTGATGGAATTGAGAGAGGGGAGGCAAAATTGGAAAACAGATTCGACTATCCTCTATTTGCTGATTCAATTCTCATTGGAACATCTAATGGATCTGCCCATGGAGCATTCACTACTCAGGAATATTTCAAAGGTCAGAAGAAGGAGGAGGAATGAGAGTTACAGTAATCTCGTAGGTTCCCTGCAAGACATCCGAGTGAATGATCTGTCTGCTGTTCTCCATCAAACTCAATTGGAAGTGAAACCTGTGGGAAGTCTTCTCCATTCACACAACATATTGGAAGGTGAGATTGTGTATAGTTTGATCAATTGAATGGCATATTCAGGAATGATCTCGGATGACATCTGTAGTTCTTCTCCTTGTTCACATGGAACATGTACCAATATCTTCAATTCCTTTCATTGTTCATGCCATAATGGATGGGTGGGAGATCGATGTGATCGTCAAGATTTCTGCCTAATCAACTCATGTCCACCATCAACCAAATGCTACAATGACCAAGATGGATTCACCTGTACGATTTCTACCGTATTCCTTTGAAACTCATTCTTTGTAGGTTCGGCACCAGCTCATCTCGTCGAGGCTTCATTTGCCGAGTTTCAGCGTTCTTCTCCTATTCCCGTTGAGAAGATTCGATTCTCCATCAGAACTCATTCGGACCGTGCTCACATCCTATCTCTGGTCAGTCAACATTTCTTCTTTTTAAAATCTTTATAGAATGCCTAATTCCAAACAATTACCGTTTGCAGGATGGATCGTATCAAGTCGCTCTATCAGATGGTAGACTTGTAGTAGGTCCTTCATCCTCTCCCTTCACTATTCGTCTTCCAATTAACACTGGAACATGGCAGAATATCACTCTGAACAAGAATGTTCTGCGCATTGGAAACGATACTTTTGGTCTGCGATGGTCTGTCCCTTCATTTCCTATTCATTGTTCAGGAATACCTAAGACGTCAGCCCTTTCTCTTCCTTCTCTTTCATCCATTCGAGTGGGATCAACTCCTCTTCTTTCTTCATTCTGGGGATGCATTGATGGTTACACAAATCATAAGCTGGATTGAATCATTTTGTTGAGGAATCGAAATCGAGTCTTCCACTCCACTTTCGTTCCTTCCACCAAATGGAAATATATCTGTTGGATGGGAGGCAGTGAAGAGACATCGGGTGCGACACTCAATCATTCCTCCAATGAGTAGTAGAGTTTCTAAATCGGTAGTAAAGTGCATTTCCCATTCGTCTAATCCACTCGGAGCGATTGTCTATCATAGGCAGAGACAACCGCCCCGCTTAGATAAGGAGAATGAGAAATGCACGTTGCTACCGATTTGGAAACCCTAATGAGTATTCCCCTTAGATTCATGGTCGTGGTTGTCTATCCACTCCACAATGTGGAATTGCTGATTCGTGTATGAATGGAGCCACTTGTGAAGACAATTGGAACAGGTACTACATTCTATTTCATAGTTGTGATATTTCATCTAACTTCAGTCGAACATGTCATTGTCTGCCAGGATGGACGGGAGAACAGTGTGAAAGAGAGGTGAGTAGACCTTTTCCATCTGTATTCTATCGTATCCTTTTGTAGGTGAACGAGTGTGCCAGGACACATTGTGTACATGGAAACTGCATCGATCGACTAGGAGAAGCTGAGTGAGTCTTTTGACTAGGAAACGACTTATGAACCGTTTTTCGTCCGTCCGCACCGGTTACATAGTTATTCCCTCTCGCTCATCACAAACGAGCTGTCGAATGAGAGCACAGACGAAAATCAATCCAAAAGTCGTTCCCTACTTTTGACAGTTGAGACCATGTTATTCTGTCCTTGTTCAGATGTGTTTGTCACTCTGGATACAGTGGTTCTTCATGTGAAACTCCCGTCGATCCCTGTCAAGGAGGACATGGAAAGTGTCTCAACGATGGAGTTTGCAGGTTAATTTATTTTTAAAAGACGGATCAGGAAAATGTGACTGCCTGGGTAACATGTTAATGGAGAAAAGTCCTGTTTTTGTAGGACTCTTTTCAGTCCTCTCATTCTCATTCTCATTTCAGAAGGAGTTCAGACTCCTCTTGGAATTGTCTCTGTCTTCCCGGTTTCCATGGTGCAACGTGTTCTCTTCAAGTGAGCACTCTTTTCTTATCTCCTAATCCAACGATAAATCGATAAGCCAAATATTGATTCCATCATTACTTTCAGGGCAATGCAACATGTGATGTGAAGTCGTGTGGGAATGGAGGAGTGTGCCATAATGACAACGTGAGTTAGGCCATCTTATTCGTCGTTCAACCATTCCATTTAAAACCTATTTTGTCATTTATCCTCATATTCATCCCTCAGGGTGGTTTCTCATGTCAATGTACTGGAGGTCATTTGGGTGAACATTGCGAAGTGCCCCCTTCTCTTTGTGAAGTGAAAAGGGATGGAGAAGGACCATGTGGCAATCATGGACTATGTACTGTAGTAGGAGAAAGTGTACAGTGCAAGTGTCTACCCGGTGAGTTGTCCCTTCTCTCAATGGCCGAACTCTAGTATATTGTAGGCTACTGTAGTATTACGAAAGAGGTACAGTAGTGGGGTTACTATGGCAAGATAATATGATACAGTAACCTACAATAGAAACGATTCCTTTCTTCAGCAGAAGTTCCCTATTATTGTCTGATTGATTGTCCTTACAGGATACACGGGTGTCCATTGTGATTCCCTCGTTGACTTGTGTACTCCTTCCTCGTGTAACACTCATGGAACATGTACTTCTGCACTCAACGAAACTCTTTGTCAGTGCAATGCCCCATGGAATGGAAGGTAGGGAGAGGGTACTGTAGTTCATTCAATCGATAATTAAGATACTGTTCCCATCGATTAGGTGGATGCACTCTCATTCCATGTGCAAATGATGGAGAATGTGAGGAGAATGCAGTTGGAGAGACAATATGCAAGTGTAGAGAGTATTATCTTGGTGAGCTGTCATGTGTGATGACTATTGATTGGATATCGATTGGAGGTTCCCGTTGTGAATTGCCCGGTTCATGTCTGTCCTCTCCTTGTCTCAATGGTCTTTGTGTACAAAAGACTCCAACTGAACACATTTGTAAGTGTGATGAAGGATTAAAGGGAGACAAGTGCGAGGTCAGTCATATTCTTACTTTTAAATAATCATATAAATTCGTTTTTTTTAGAAAGACACCTGTTCTTACACTATTTATGTCTGATTTTAGATAGAGATCAATATGTGTGAGTCTTCCCCCTGTGCCAATGGTGCTCGTTGTGAATCTTCTCGTGGAAAGTTCATATGTCATTGTGCTCCTGGATTCGATGGTCCGTTCTCTTCCTTCTACAGTATCCTCATTCATTCCCTCCAGGACCGAGATGTGACCTCGACATAGATGAGTGTGCCTCTGCTCCATGTCAGAATGGAGGCAAGTGCATTGACAGAGTGGCAGACTACGAGTGTCAGTGTGGAGAGGCCTTCACGTCAGTGGATACTGTATCCTCCTACCGTAATCCTCTCCTCATTCAGGGGTCGTCATTGTGAGACAGATGTAGATGAATGTGCAGTGGAAGGAGTTTGTGTACATGGAGAGTGTTCCAATACACACGGGTCATTCATGTGTCAATGTTCAATGGGTGAGTACGTTCTATTCTGCAGATACCATTCCAACCTGTTACTGTAATTACCGTAATCTCTTCAGGATACCTTGGTGCACGTTGTTCTCTTCGTAATCCTTGTGTACCAGACACTAATAACAGGACAATTCACATGTGAGTTATTGTCTATTCATTGTTCATCTTCTCCTTGTTAAGGTGTGTCCATGGTCTTTGTTCCAATGCAGTCACTCGTTCTGAAGGCAAAAGGGAATGGGCTGAACACGAGTGCACGTGTCATTCTGGATACATTGGACCCACTTGCGCTACAAAGGTTCATTTCCCTCAATCATCGTTCTTAATGACAAAATATCTCTTTTAGCGAGAAGAGAGTCGTATCTCCATTGGTTATGTACTAGGTCCTCTTGTTGTTATCCTCGTTGTTCTTGCCCTTCTTGGCTGTGCTCTTCTTATCTTCGTTCTCAAGGTGACATCTACCGTATCCCTTTCCCTTCCTGATCCTCCTGATTCAGGGTAAGTCTGCATTGCATGGCCACTACTCGCCCAGTCAACAGGAAGACGCTGGTAGATATCCTGTGAGTGGATACTGTATCTGAATGAGAGTGAATGATATCGATTGATTGTAGATGGGAACAATGCTCAAACTTCCACCTGAAGAACGTCTCATTTGAACGAATCCACTATGATCACTTTCCTTCTGTCATTCATTGTAGTCATACTTGTATTCCATTTCTTCTCAATCTTCTACTCATTCCTTTTCTTCTTTCCCCGTGCCTTTTTCCGACCTCTAAAACAAGCTCAATTGCACATATTATAGAGATTCTTACCTTATCTATGACAACTCATTTTGTTGTAGTGAATTCGTTGACAGACAGGATTGGCCCATTGACAGATGAAGACTGCCTTCTGTCGTTGTCATTATGCCAATCTTGTATCCATTGACCATGGTTGGTCTTCCTCTTCTATTATTATTCACTGCCCTCTTTATATCACTTTCCTCCATACGGGTTCCCCCTTCCTCACGCTTTTCAATCACTTCATTTGCCTATCTACTTAGTGCATTCAAATGATCACAGAGCATTTGTCATTGTCCATTATTTATTTGCCTATAAATGGATTTGATGAAAGATGTTCATTCTCTCCAGAAGAAACGTTCCCTTACACGTTTCAGTTACTTGTGAGTTGATCCTTTGCCCTCTTCTACGCTGTGATTGAATCTATTACGGTAAGGTCAGCGCGGGAAACAACATGCACTTTGAATATTCAGTTCACTCGCGTGTTGGGCTGTTTTCAACGACGTTTTCATCGATTTGGATATGCTACTCGCAAACGTTTATCATTTCTTGTGTTTTTAAGCCCGAGATATTTGTTTCTACCTGCTTTTCATACATCAACGACCTTTGCAGATTTGGTAATGACGTTTGAGGAAAAGGGAGAAATGGAGAGAAATTTGGATGAGGAGAAATATCTTGCACAGGTGGTGATAGTTATTGTTGAGAGGAAAGAACATGGTCTAGATCGAAGAGATTCTGAAGCATGGAAAGGAACGTACGGATAGGACAGGAACTGGAACCATTTCAATCTTTGGAATGCAGGTTGGTCCGTGGGTGGTTAATGGGCATGAACTCACTTGGATATAAAAACTTTTTTCGCAGTGAATATTTCTTGTTGCTGTCAACATGAGAAATCTAATATTTTTCTCCTTTGGAGTCACTCACCAAATTCTGAATGAAAAAAGTTCTGGCTCTGTGCCCAAGTGTCGTTTTTGCACTGAGTGCCCAAGTGAGTTCATCCCGATTATTGTAACACACTTGTTACTGTATGTGACTTTAGGCCCGTTATTGTCTCCGTGATGGAACTCTTCCTCTTCTGACTACAAAAAGAGTATTCTGGAAGGGAGTGATGGAGGAGTTGTTATGGTTGGTCAATCATTCACTTTCTATTCTCACTTCATCTCTCAGGTTCATTCGTGGCTGTACAGATTCACTTGAATTGTCAGAGAAAGGAGTTCATATCTGGGATCCGAATGGAAGTAGAGCATTCCTGGATAAACTGGGATTCACTGAGAGAAGAGAGGGCGATCTCGGTCCTGTCTATGGATTCCAGGTAAGTTAATTCCCCCCCCCCCCCTGATTACTGTATCTTTGGAGTGGCGTCATTTCGGTGCAGAGTACAAGGGACCGAATGAGAATTATGAAGGACAAGGAGTTGATCAGGTGAGGAATGAGAAGAGAATGAAAGGAAGGGAAGAATTGAGTTGGCTGAAGTGATTCGAATGATCAAGGAAGATCCTGACAGCAGAAGAATCATCATGAGTGCATGGAATCCATCAGGTCAGTCAAGGGGATACTGTAAGGGATGAGTCAAGGGGATACTGTAAGGGATAATATACTCCACTTCTTGGCAAATTTCAAGCTCCAACTCGAGCAGGATGTGGGGTCTACATTGTGCTCGAGTGAAAATTTTCCAAATTTTGACAATTCGATCAACATCCAGACATTTCATCCTGTTCGAGTGCAAATCCGTTCAAAAAGTGGATTCACCAATAGTTAGTCCACTTTTCATCGAACAAATAAAACCAACCGTCTTATATGAATGATGTTGAGATCTCGGAAAGATGGCCCTTCCACCATGTCACACATTCTCACAATTCTACGTGCAAGATGGAGAATTGAGTTGTCAATTGTATCAGAGGAGTGGAGACATGGTGAGAGGGAGGGATACTGTAGGGATTCGATCGATTGTGGGAGGGATACTGTAGGAGTTCGATCGATTGTGGGAGGGATACTGTAGGAAATGGATCGATTGTGAGAGGGGTCCTGTAGGTGATGAGTGTATTCCAGGGATTGGGAGTTCCCTTCAACATCGCCAGTTATGCCCTTCTTACTCACATGATTGCCCATGTGTGTGGATTGAAGGTGATTGTCTCCTCTTCCTCTGATGATTAATTCTTTCATTACAGACTGGAGACTTGGTTCACACTTTGGGTGATGCTCATGTGTACAAGAATCATGTGGAACCACTCAGTGAACAGGTGAGATTCTATTGAAGGAATGAATGAAAGGGGAGATTTGCAGTTGAAACGAACTCCATACTCATTCCCTCGTCTTGTATTGGACAATTCAGTGAAGAATATAGATGATTTCCGATCAGAAGACATTAAAGTGGAAGGATACAAGTGTCATCCCACAATCAAAATGGAGATGAGTGTGTAATGATATTGTAATACTCTTCCGATCTCCCCCTTGTATATCAGATCTCTTTGTTTCATTCACATGTCACTTTGCCTCACACTCACATACCATATTGGTAATGATAAAGATGATTTCTTTTCAGACAATGTTTGAACTTGAGGGGGTTGCAACTATAGTGTCCTTTTGTTTGCGAATATGACTGTGAAGTGATTCAATCACTCAAAGTCTTCTTTTTGAGTACACAACCACTTTGTTCCTCTTTCCATTCTTCATGGTGAACGTTGGTTATATAGAAAAGCCTCAGGGCATAATCAACCTCCTTCAAGTGGTGAGAGTACTGTACCTTTGTCTCTCATTCATTCGCTATTGAAGGTATTCGGGTTTGCTGCTTTGTTTGCAGCATGTCTCATGTGGAGTAGATATGGAATCAATCTATGGGTTGGAGGAAAGACTGATGGTCGATAGATCGATACTCATTTCAGTTGATATACTTTGATTGGGAATGTATCGTTGTGATCATTATGTTCGTTGTCTTTATTGTCAACCTTGGACTTCTATTGTCTGGTTTGTATGACAGATACGCATTGGATGGATGGGAAAAGTGGAGGGTATGGCCCATACCGTATGGGAATGGAAGAATGAATGAAATGAAGACGAGATTGTTCAGAAGATCATTTTCTATGTAGTTCTCTTGGTTGTTACCATCATCAGTGGAATTGTACAGTCATGGTTACACACTTTTATCAGATCTTTTTGATTTGAAAAATCTTCAGGTACATCACTCAAGTATTTGAGCAAGGAAGATATATCGCCACTGCTGTGAGTTTGATGACATAGAATCGAAGATAACGGAGAGACAGAAAGGGTGAAATACGGGAAAGCCATGGACATTTGCGCCATAACGGCGAAATGGACAGTTGCGCCGTGATAATGGAGATGATGATGTCCATTTTACCATTATGGCGCAAATATCTATGGTACTCGTGTCTTTCGCCCATCAAGACTAGCTTCTATTGATTCTTTCAGGTCTTCAATTGGTTGATTGTGATTGGATACATTGCATTGATTGTCCTTTCTGTCGTATGGGAGTAAACATTCCATACCGAAGAAACGTATTCTCTGGTTCGCTTCTTATCAGTTCCCACTAGGCAAAGTATTCATTCGCTTTGTTTGCAACATCAACCTGTCGATAAATATGTAATCATTCCGTTAAACATTTGCGTTGTTTTGAGAGATCATGGTGAATACAGACTACATTCGTTCCATTCCTGGAATACTTACAATGGTGCAAACAGTAAGGGTCCTCTTTCCTTTCCCATTTTCAATCCATTCAGGCCCTCACTCTTTGTGCTCTTCTATCTGCATCTATAAATGTTTCATTTGGAAATGCCTCCTTCCAAGTATTCATCCCTTTCCCTTCCCTCTTCATTCTCTTCATTCAGTTCGTATTCGATGGACAGGGATGGATGTCCCTCGTGGTTATCGTTCTCTTCCTTCTCTTCTGCATCAATCTCATCATATTACTCACTAGTTTCTTCGTTCGTCCAATTCTCGATTCCTTCCCTAAAATGACTGTGAGTGTCACATTGATGTAAATTGAGTGAAGAGCGTATTCAGGTAATGATATTCTATGGTATTATTCTTCTTGTAATGATTATTGTTGCGGCTCTTCAGTCATGGTGAGAGAATGAAAATGGACGAGATTATTCTCCTCTTCAGGAATGCCAATTTCAAAAATATATATCTTGTAATATATATCGGTTCTGATCCCACGACTCGATTCATCATTTCAGCTGTGAGTTCAAATGTTCACACCCAATGGAATATTCTTTGTAGATCTTCGATTGGTTGCTGGTTGTCTCGTATACCGCCATGATTATACTCAACAAATTGTATGCGTGATCGATAAGCTTCATGTTATGACTCATATTCCTTATCGGCACTTGTAAACTCTTTCTCTTCTCTAGTCATACACATATTAATTAGGGAGGGGTTCAAAATCGGTAAATAGGTCGTCATTCTTCTCCGCAGCCCGAATATCTATCAGGAAGTGAGACAACAGTGTTCTGGAGAAGAATGACGACAAATTAACCGATTTTGAACCTCTAATATTTAATGTTTTCTCTTCGTTATGTATGTGACATCAACTGATGAATATTGTCACTAATTTACACAGTGAGGATCACAATATCCCATGCTCTTACTATACATCCTATCACTCATGCTCAGTACGGTTCTTGACCGACTGTCACTTTAGAATTTGCGTGCCATTTCTTCGTTTCTCTAACCACCACCCATCATTTGGAATATGATTCGGCTAACCAATATATTTGAAAATGGAGTAAAGAGTAAACTTCGTTTAGGATGCATAATAAGTGTTTGACCATTTCCTCGCTCTTCCCGCGTTGTCCATAAATCTTGTTTTTCATTGACGTGGTATTCTCTTCCAATCTTTGCAGTCTTCAATAGTGATCCAACATGGTGCATTCCGAGTTCCGAGTGTGTCACCACATAGTTCTGCACATGGAAAAGGGTCGCCGATCTTCCCGATGAACACCGTAAATGGAATTGTACAGTCATGGTTGGACACTTTCCTCTGTTCTTTTCCATTTGAACAATCCTCAGGTATTCTTTCAGGTCTTTAGCTGGTTGATATTCATTGGATATATTGCATTGATTGTCCTTTCTGTCGTATGGGAGTAATAAATAGGGTATCGCGATTGTGTCTGCATTTCATAGACAACTGCATCGCTGAGAGTAGAGACATGACGAATGCACTAAAAGACTCACGTACGACACCCTTCTGGAGTAAACATTCCATACCGAAGAAACGTATTCTCTGGTTCGCTTCTTATCAGTTCCCACTAGGCAAAGTATTCATTCGCTTTGTTTGCAACATCACTCTAATAATCATTCCGTTTAACATTTTTGTTGTTTTGAGACATCATGGTGAATATAGACTACATTCGTTCCATTCCTGGAATTCTTACAATGGTGCAAACAGTAAGGGTCCCCTTTCCTTTTCCTATTAGATATATTTATTATTATATTATTTAGGTCCTCACTCTTGTTTCTCTCCTAGTTGCAACTGTATATGCTGATGGACACGGGAATGCCACCTTCCAAGTATTCATATATCCATTCCTTCATTCTATTCTTTCAGTTCGCCTTCTCCGGTGCGGGATGGGAGACTGTCATAGTTATCTTTCTCTTCATTCTATTCTGTATGAATCTATTCATATTTTTTACCAGTTTCTTCGTTCGCCCAATGCTCGATACCTTCCCTCAGCTCACGGTGCGTATCACATCGATGCAATCTCAATGAAGAGCGTATTCAGAAAACGATCTTCTATGGTATTGTTCTGCTCGTAATGATTATAATCGCTGCTCTACAATCATGGTGAGAGGGTGGAAATGGAGGAGATGATTCTCCTTTTAGAGGAATGCCTCATTCACTTGGGTCTGTCCGTATCTCTTCTGTGTTGATACCAAGACTCGATTCATCGTTTGTGCTGTAAGTTCAAATGTTCACACTCAATTGACTATTATTTGTAGATCTTCGATTGGTTGTTGGTTGTCTCGTATGCCGCTATGATTATACTCAACAAATTGTATGCATGATCGATAAGCTTCATGTCATGACTCATTTCTTATCAGTTCACTTGTGAAATTCTCTCTATTCATGCACATAGGTATTTATTGTCTCTTCTCTTCGTTATGCATGTGACATCAACTGATGAATATTGTCACTATTTTACACAGTGAGGATCACAATTAGGGTTTCTTAATCGGTAGTAAATAAAGTGCATTTCTCATTCGTCTAATTTCCGCGTAGTTGTTGTCTCTAGGCTCGATAGACAACCGCTCCGAGTGGAATAGACGAATGAGAAATATACTTTAGTACCGATTTGGGAACCTGAATCACAATATCCCATTCTCTTACGTGTCTGTCCATTTCCTCGCTTTGACCGCTTCGCCCATAAAGTTGCCTATTCATTCACGTGATATTCTCTTGCATTCTTGCAGCCTTCAATAGTATTCCAACATGGTGAATGTCGATTACTTTCGGACGATTCCAGGGGCGATAATCACTGTACAAGTGGTCAGTTGACTGCAATTCATTTACATACGAACGACACTTTGGAGACTATTTTGGAGATTATTCTTTCATTATTTTTACATGCATGAAATTATTCCAATGTAATCTGCTAGTTGCAGAACAGTTCCAATCTGTTCGCAAAACAACATTTACAGGCTCTCAACTTCGCAGCTCTGTTTGCTATTTGTATACGATGGGGTGACGGAGGAGTGGCCATACAAGTATTCGCACATTCTGGACACTAATCTGTATCTTCTCCAGATCATCTTCTTCACATTCATTTGGGAAACAATTGTGGAGATTATTCTTATTGCCAACATGATAGTAACTGCGGGACAATTGATATTTGGACTGCTTGACAGGCCGATAATGGAGGGATGGGACAAGAGAAGGGTAGGTACATCCATTCATTCAATCTACTTTCATTCTTCACTACAGAAGCTAATGGTGTACGGAATCTGCAAACTTGCATTGGTTATCGCGGCCTCACTGGAATCATGGCGAGTTTATACATGAACAGAAATAGGAAATGGAATGGATTGTAGGCATGCAGTGTCATTGGACCCAAGGGCCATTGTAGCTTGTGTAAGTGATCAATCCATCCCTTTCCTATCCAATTTCTATACTTTTCAGATATGCTTATGGATATTGGTTCTGTCATGTCTCGCACAGACAATCATGACTTGCATATGGGACAGATGAATTCCCTCCTTCGGCAGTTCAACAATATGATTGATGATTGACCATAAAAGGGGTCCATTCACTACATTCTCCCGATTAACAGACACAAGTTCTCCTTCGGATTAACCATTCCCTTTTATTGATCTATTCCCTCTCCAATATCGCACACAATAACTGTGTGTACTCCTGTTTGAGACTCTCTCATCTTGTGTTCTTGTGACTTGTGTACACTTTCCCTCTACTTGTACCAGTCATTCCGAGTGTCTCCATTCATATTTGTCTCTCTTTCCTTCTCTAGCTGCCGTTGCATGGATAGTGCAAATAAACGAGTGTCTACCTGAGGGTTCAAGGGGACAATCGATCATTCCTCGTCTATTCACTGTTCTGCCGACATTGACAGATTAAACTGCTGTTTCTCCCCATTCTGCGCAAACTTTCACATATTTGGCAAATTGGACTACTATATCTGACAGTTTCAAACTGAATAGGGAGATTGATTGATACTATTATTTTTGCGTGTCCACTTATGCATCACTTCTTTCCACGTGATTCACTCCAATCTTCGTCTTGTCTTCCCACTTTCTTCATCTTCCAATCCCCTTCCCCTTCCTTCCATTCCGGATCGATGCCATTCATCTGTTGACTCTTTGTCTCATCATCTCCTTTGACTTCTCCTGTCACTTCAAAGAGGATTCCCCGTGTGGTCGTTCACTCGTAGAAGGAGTCCGCACGTGGTCCTATGGACACTCAACAACGACAGACTTTGAGAGACAAGGCAAGAGGAATGGTCTCCTTCCATAATGTACAGAGTCTTCCTGGAATCATCAATTTCGTTCAGATGGTCAGTATTTTGTCTTCTCTTCTCATTCTAATATTCTCTTCAGCTTCTCGGTTTCGCTGCTCTCTTCGCTTCGTCTTTCATTTGGGTTGAAACAAATGTTTACATTCAGGTACGAGAGATCAAGGGGTCCAATGAATTAGGGCTTCTAACAAGCAGTAAAGTGTATTTCTCAGTAGTCTGATCCACCATTCGTATGGTTATCTATCGGAAGTAGAGATAACAACTCCGCGGAAATAAGATGAAAAGTGCACTTTACTGTCGTTTAGAACCCCTACAATGAATGAATTCATTCAGTTCATCTATGCTGGATATGGATGGCAGACATTGATTGTCTTTATTCTCTTTGTCAATTGGATCTTCAACATCACAGTCTTTGTGTCTGGTTTATTTGACAGACCTTTGTTGGAGGGATGGCCAAAACTGAGGGTGAATGACCAATCGAGTGTTTCAAAATCGGTAGTAAAACACATTTCTCATTCGTTTAATTTGTCGATAGACAACCGCTCCGAGTGAATTAGTCAGATAGGAAATATACTTTACTATCGATTTTGAAACCCTATGATCGACCACTCAAGCAATATAAGTATACAGAAGCTGATCTGCTTTGCTATTCTCCTCTCTGGATTGATCATCTCTGCAGGATTCGAGTCATGGTGAGAAACTGGTTCATTTTTAAAAGGGAAGTATATTCTAGGTATGTCTCACTGGCATCTAATCATGTCATATTCCATGCACGATTTGTCGCTGTTACGGTAAACAAAGTGAACTAATGACTGATTGGATTGTTTCCTTTCAGATTTTCAATTGGCTTCTGGTTGTCAGTTACATTGGACTCATTGTTGTCACTGTTCTCTTTGAATGAAAAAATAGCACCAAGTCCTCATTTTCTCTCTGAACATTCGTACTTTCCTCATCAGTGTACTTATCAATTCTTCCATTCTGGATCATCAAATCTGGCCATTCACGCCGGTTTTTACTGACATCGGGGAAAAAATCTCCAAAATCAATGTATACCCTATTTGAATAAACAATGTAACAAAATGATGTCGAATAAAGATTAATTTTGATGTGCACACTACAGCCTATAGGTACCTCGTATAATGGTAGACCGTGTAGATTAAGGTGACTTCCTACCTAGTACCCGTGACAACAATGGAGACACTTTGTGACTATCTTCTTGATGATTGTGACTCCTTCAACTTTGTCGCCTTGTCAAAGATTGTCTTCTGACACAATCGAAAGACCTACAATAAACATTGTTCCCTTTTTCCTTCTTTCACTTCTTACCTGAAGTCCTCCTTTTCCCACAATGACAGCATCTCTATTGGCAGACAAGGAAAAGGTCAGAGGGGAAGAGACACAAATGGAATGGGAGAAGGCCAAGTGCAACTGAATCACTCAATGTGTGATAGACAACTACGCCATGATGGTGAAATAGAGAGATGCGCCATAAGCATTTCTTATAATTCACCACTATGGCGCAAGTATCCATGTCGCTCTAGTCTTTTACAGGACTCCTAACTTATTCTCACCATGTTCTTGTACAAGAGAGCCACACAAACTCTTCTGTCCGAACCAAGAGTGTAAATGCAACGAGGAAGAGTGAAGAGATTCGCTTCCATTGAAATAAGAGAAGGACACAAGATATCTGACAATTAAAGAATGAGGACAGATAACCAATCAACTTCCACTCACCAACTATTCCTCCCTTGTGAACGTCCTTCAACTGGTCAATATAAATTGGATTTCCGTTATTTTCGAATGGACCATCAGTGCCATCGATCTGAGAGGGAATCATCAATTGATTGTATACTGTAGGTACTCTTACTCTGTACACGAGGACACTTCCATCAACAGTTCCTGCTACGAGATGTTGTTTGTGTTGAGCGCGGAGGGCTGAATGAATGGACTGTCAATGAGAATCTTCCTTTCACTTACGATCATTCGACAGCTGTTTTGTGGTTGAAGATTTCATACAAGTGAGTTCACACGAGGCAAATTTGCTCTTTCGACAATCGATCTTACATTTCTAAAGAAACGAATGAATGAATAGACCTATTCGAAATTATAGAAATTATAGACTTACTCCTTCTATTCCTGGTATCAAATCGAACATAGGCCTGTCCTTCCAACTGTCCAAATTGTGAATGATTCTCTTCTCTTCGTCGGTTCGATTCCTGTCTTCCCCGATGGAATTGAATGGAACATTTATGTGGCATTCCATGGACAGCATATTTCCATCTCAAAAGAAATATAGTACATAATACTGGAAAAGAATGGTCAAAATTGATAAGAACTTATTACTCATGTAAACCAACTTGATATACTGATTGTGAATTGAGTACGAACATTTCGTCAATTTCATCCTATGCACTCTCACATTTGCATGCTATTTCGTCTGTTCTCTGATTCTTAGTCGTGATTTTATATAGATTTGATGCGCAATATATAGAGACAGTCTTTCAACTCTGTTTACCTGAATAATAATGAGAAAGGACTGACTTTTCAATGCAGCTTCCACGTATGTGAGTGTCGACAATTGACCAAAGGAACACACAACCTGCATGGAATACTGAAATTCATATTGTTAGAAAGTACTTACAGCAGTCGCTCCAGAACACATGATAGAGTGAAGTTTCACTGCAGTAGGAGATCTCGTATTGGGAAGGGAAGCTAGAAAGACACTCAAACAAAAGGTATGACAATAGTAGTTACAGTAAGAAACTCACTCAATCATCATTCCATCCTCATAGGCAACAGCGAATCTATGACCAATCACCTTTCCTTGGTCTCCCCATTGCAAGTTCTTAGCGAGTGACATTGAAACAACCTCAATTATAATAGCTACATTGTGAACAATGAAGACTAGTCTGGAATGCAATGGAAAGGAGTGGAGACAATGGTACAAATGGTCTACGGTCTTTTTATCAATGTCCACCTTGGAATTGACGCATTGCGCAACTTCTCCAAAAGAAGGCGTCTGTCGAATCCCTTTCGCCTCCGTGTAGTTATGGTAGCCAACGAATAGCTGAAATATCAAAATGATATTTTCAACACGGATAAAAAACTTGCTTTTCCTTTCGTAGTGCCGAAAACGAAGAAAACGGTCTCAACATTGTGAAATGGAGGGTCAAAGTCAGTACAGATATCTCCACAACAAAGGGAGTCTATGGTGAACACGAAGTCCATTGCGAACGTTCCTGACAGGAGAGCATTGGGGGGATTGATGTAATGGATATTCTCACCTCTTTCTCCCACTTCGTATACTGTTGCCTTTCCATTGGATGATCCAATCAAAATTCGATCCTTCCCATCTGCCTTGTATGCCTTACATAACAACACCTAAATAGACACGATCACACTCTCCTTCCTCCTCTCTACGGATATTTCTAAATCGGCAGTAAAGTGCATATCTCATTCGCCTGATTTCTATCGAACGTTGAAAGAACAGCTCCGTGAAATTTAGACGGATGAGAAATGCACTTTACTTCCGATTTCTAAACTCTACTGTAGTACTGACATGTGAGTCATGCATCCACTTGACATATTCCAATGTAAGACTCGGAGCACCTCGTTCCATTACAGTCAGAGTCTTAAAATAATCCAAATGATAATGACAAATATGAAACCAAACCCCATCGATGATGGCGGAAAGACGCATTCCAACTATTGTCTTGGCAGATCCAAAGGTAACAAAGGACGATACGAAGGGAGTCTTCTTCGTCACTTCAGGAAATGTGAATACAGATTGTTTGTCTTTTCCTGCATCCACTTCGAAATGACCCTACAACAATCAATGTTCATGCTTATTATGCATCCTCTCCCAACTGTTATTCCTAGTACGCGTCTCACATCTTAATGCCACCCTCCCACTTTTGGTTCTTTTGGAATATGTTTCAACTGTATATAGAGGCAACAGCAATAGTTCAGTTGGAATGCACAATACAAAAAAAACATACATTTCTCAATCCCATGTAGTAGAACTTCTTGTCGTGAGAAAGAACGACATCGAACATGGAATCGAATCGAAGAGCAGTCAGTTCAAGATCAGTATCAACCTCAATACTGCACGGGGCTGCAATGAATAGTGTATTAGTAGTAGAATAAGAATCAACTGACATTCCTGATAGATGGATCTTGCGATTGAATTGGCATTTATCACATGTACACCATCTCCACTTCGATCTCTGATGTGTACCACTGGACTGTCGACAACATTTGGAGAGAGGATGGGCTAAACATTAAAAAGTATAAAATCATTTCTACTCACTTTCAGGTACGTAGGCTAGATTTATACAATTCACAAAAAAAGCTATCACAAAATTGTACAAAAATAAAAGTAAAATGAAGGAGTGCCTTTGGGAAACGTACAAGTCTGAAGTGGTTGAGTTCTCCATCTCGGAGGGCGAATCCAATATGATCAGAAGACTGAATTGGTCTCTGAAATGAAACTATTTATCTTCGTTTTTCTTCAAAAAAAATTACCTTTTCACTGTCATCCAAAACAGAATACAACAGGTCTCCAGAGTCAAAACCGACATTCATTGTCTGTATGAGCTGATTAGGATACATAAAAGACTAGAATGTTTAAATAATCACTTACAATATTTCCTAAAACCTCGGTTGTCATGTGCATTTTAACTGCTTTCATTGAATTGTCCATATCTCGTCCATTGTCTCCTCCAGGCAATGGATGGGGATTATGAAGGGAGAATCGATACGAAATGTCCAGTTGATAGAAGGATATGAGAGCCTGTGAATACATTCCAATAAAGGTTCAAGGAAAGAAAACTAACAAATTCTCCACCATCGACTTGAACGAGAATGAAATGGTCGAATGGAAGAGCATTCACGATGTCCCTTGTAGTTGAGTATCGCTGTTCGAATGGTGCTCCTGTAATTCTCGTTCTCATTCTCTCCTCCTCTTCTTTCAACACCTCCTCATTCATACTCCAGCTTACTCGTGGGTGGGCACTGTGATAATAATTCTGTTTGAACAGCCCCAGCCACATTTAGAGATGAACCAAGTATAAGAGAAACGAACGAATGGTCAAAAGCACCCTTTGGCATGACTACCTCATCCCTTATTCAATTCTCATTCCTCATTCTTCTCTTCTCATTCACATACTCTTGTCCTCAAGGAAAGGCATGCATTCAGGTGCAATATCTCCCTTTACTCTTCTCTATATTCAACTACCCAGGTATACAACAAGTGTCCCTTCCCTATTTGGCCTGGAGTGCAGGGATCGACTCTCATAGAGAATGGAGGATTCAAATTAGAATCAGGAGAGGTATACGGTAGCTTGTGACTGACTGTGGTCATTGTTGTCAATTGAGGTGAAAACACTTGAAGTGCCTAATGGATGGACAGCGTGTCGCATTTGGGCACGAAGGGATTGTGATAGGAACTACAACTGTGTAAGTGGATTTTGTGGAGTGAGAATGTTTAATTATCGATCGATTATCGATTGGTTATCGATTATCTATCGAGAAAACCCCATTTAAGAACAAATTGGAATGTGAAGGAAGAGGAGGACAACCACCTGTTTCACTGGCTGAATTCACTCTCAATGGATATGGAGGACAAGATTACTATGATGTGTCCATGGTGGATGGATACTACCTGTATTCATTGAACCTATGCAGGTTATTCACATGAGAATACAGTAAGACAACTTTCCATTCAGGACACATACCGTACCAATGGAGGACAATTTGATTGTAAGAGAGCGGGAGGATGCTTCAAGGATCTCAATGATCAAGTACTGTGTCCTCCAGAACTGAGAAACAATGTTAATGGAAAAGTGAGTGCAACCCCCTCAAAGTACAGTAATCCTCATTCTTATTGTAGACTGTTGGATGCAAGAGTGCATGTCTGGCCATGAACACAGACCAATACTGCTGTAGAGGAGCATTCGGTCAACCAGCAACATGCAAACCAAGCAATTGGCCACGCAACTATGCAGCTATATTCAAGGTGGGGGAAATGGGAATAGACAAAGGGAGACTTGTCCCAATTACAGGATGCTTGTCCCACTGCATACTCATATGCCTATGATGACACTACATCAACATTCTTCTGTAGAGGAAAGGACACTCCCAGTGCAGTCTACAGAGTTCAGTTCTGTTGAATGGACAACCATATTCTATCCACACCATAAAAAGAGTCTTACCTTTCTTTGGATCGTCCCTATATACAATCACTTCGTGTTCTCCATATACGACTACTGTAGAAATGTTATCCGCTGTCCATTGATTGACACCCTGAACAGTACAATGGCAACAGTATACAAAGAGGCATCGTCACCTTGAAAGTTCTAGCAGCAGAAATTTCCTTCATCGACGTTCCTTCATAATCGATAAAGAAGAGTGATCTAATCGTATTTGACATATTTTTGTAACAGATGAAATGATTACCCGTCCTCTCCAACACACAAATATCCCTTCCACTTTTCTCCTCCTTTTCTCACTCCAAATGATTTCATGCGAGGAATTGGACGTTTCTTTCCATCTGATCCAACAACTGAAACAATCAAAATGCGACGCAAATTGTGATAATTCCTACCATGAGTGAAGTTCTGTACAGGATTCGGGGTGAATTCATCATGCAATGGAACTCCCACCAAAGTTCCCGACTCTGTACCATAGTATAACTGAATGACCACACATTATGATTGAATCGCATTGATTACTGTAATTTCTTCGAAAGATTTAGCACTCTTACCACTGCTTGAGAAGTATTTGAAGTTGAATTCAAATGGAATCGAAGAGATCTCACTGGTCCGCCCTGATATTGAAGACATATTTAATATTAAGAAAGTTCTTTGCACCTTGGAATCTATTCTCTTCACTTCTTTCAGTTTACAATCTCCCTTCACGACTTCAAATTCAATCTTCCAAATCTTGATAACCTGTAGCACAACAGACTACAGTATGCTCCAGCTAGCATTACAGTACCCCTTTCTCATCTGCAGTTGCCAGATACTCGTCTCCTTTCTCTTCTCCTGTTGCTATTGCAGTTGGTTTCGCTGAGTGAGCGTTTTCCTTAAGGAAGAACTAATGAAGATTACGGTAGATGATGAACATACCATGGTGGCCAAGGGTTGAAGCCATTGGGGAGACTTACCACGGAGAAGAAATTGCTGGGCAAGCCTATCAGGACTGAATTTAACATAATAAACGGAAGGAACATTTGTAAACAAGGAACGGTCAATTTGAACACAAAACTTTACTTACGCCGAAGAAACATTGGTGCAGTAGAAAATGATGATGCCGCCTTTCTCAGATAAACAAGCGAGGAAATTGAATCTTGTAGTGAATTCAACATGAGTCATTAGCTCAAAAAGTGGGAATACTATTTATGAACGAATGACAACTCACTAAATAGTGTATGGCAAATTCTTCCTTTGGAACATCTTCATTAGAAGGAGACCTCTGAACGAGTCTTTCGTTATCCTTTACAAATAATGATAACCGTCTCACCACAATTATTTCTAGACCTTCAGTAGTGATTGCAAGAAACTGTGAATTTTTCTTGTTCAGTTCCTTTCGAAGTGAAGAACAAGCAAGGCTGAATAGTATCAGTTCATATAAATTACGTTCCTTCTCACATTTTATTCTTCGTGACTTTAATTTCTTGTACTGTTTCCACTAGAATTGTCTTCCCGCGAAATGTCAATTCATATTGGCGAATGATCCCTGATCGGAAAAGCAATCTGACGATGAATGCCTAAAGAAAGGTTTGATATGAAAATAGAAATTGGAAGACTACCGGAGATCCTTTCTTGATTTTCGCCTCCAACACTTTCATTATGTCTTCTGAAAACGAGTGCTGGTATCCGTCTTGAACAATACTGTTAGCCTAAACTCGATAGCATAACAGAAAATATCCAACATGTAATATGGGTATGTATCACATTGCACGTGTGTGAATATACTTTCAATATATAAATGTCATACCTTGATATCGTCTTCATGTATAAGTGACAATTTTTGTCCTCCAACGGCAATATAATGATCTGAATAGGAACGTTGCATAAAAGTAATGCAACAAATCTCACTTGTTCCTTCCACTTTAATGAGATCATCCACTTTCGTTCCACATTTTGGAAACACTAGTACTCGTGATCTAAAATCAAATAAATTGCGTAACCCCACGATACTTGACAACATGGGTAATCTCAATTGTTTACCTCCTTTTACCCGATGGCTTCCTTCCCGAATGAGCATCGTATATCTCAATGTAACTTCCCAACACTACAAAAGTCACTTATTGGACTGAGTATGAATGTGTGATAATCAGACCTGATAGAAGATATCCCTTCTCTGTATCAGTCACAATACACGTCCGCGGTAATCGAAGAGTACAACCGTTGAAGGGCATCTACAATGAAATAAGAAGCTCCAATTCGTATACACATATGAATAGCGTAGAACATTCACAGAAGATCACTGAAGAGGTCGACTATAGCAATTTGTAGCATTATCGGTTATCATTGATAGATTAGCGTTCGTGTAGCAAGTCCAAGTCTGTTCTAGTACTAAAAATGTTAGAACTTATCTGGTTTCCATTCGAACCAGAATATCATTTTAAACTATGATTGAGAGGTTATTTTTAGAGGAGAGGTTCTTCAAATGTCGGGAATTAATAGTTACTAGGGTTTCTAAATCGGAAAAGTACATTTCTCATTCGCCAACTCTCCGATGTGCGGTTGTCTCTACGATTCCATAACCGCTCCGCAGATATTTGACGAATGGGAAGTGCAGTTTCTTACCGATTTAGAAACCCTAATGGTTGCTAGAAAGGTACAGAATCAAATATAGTAAATCGACGAGAAGACGTAGGGTTTCGAAGCTCTTTGATGCCTCATATGGTTGGCAGTTTGAGTACGAAAGTGCATTCGTTATCTCTGCTTCTCAGCAGAGCAGTTGTCTCCCGCATACGAGGGACAACTGCTCTGGGGAGCAGCAGAGATAACGAATGCACTTTCGTACTCAAACTGCCAACCATAATGCCTCAGCAACAGGAGCCTCACAAACAATCAGTTGTTTCACTCGTACAACCCAAGGACTTGTAACATTAAGAATATGCACTTCAAATGAATACCCTCTCACTATTTTCCGATAGGATGAATAGTGACTGTGAACTGCCTCACCCACTAAGGAGAATCAATGCATAAGGCAAGAAAAAATTTCAAAATTTTAACGCACGCGCGAGACATCTATCGCTAACTGATTCTCTACACTTCCTATTGATACCGTATAGTCAAACAAGTTCTGACTATATTTGGTTTTGAATGCAGCATAAGAATAATTAAATTGTTTCTGGCGTTGTATATGGTATAAATAAACAGAAAAAACAAACGGAGAAATCACTGAATTGTCATTGAAACAAAGGCATAATATCTACAGGCAGAAAAATACCAGTCTATGTCATCCTCACATCCACATTAGGGTTTTTAAATAGGTACTAAAGCGCATTTCTCATTCGTCCAATTCACTCGGAGCGGATATCTATCGCCCGTAGAGACAACCGCTCCGCGAGATTTTATAGAATGATAAATGCATTTTACTACCGTATAGGATTTCTAAATCGGGAGTAGAGTGCATTCGTCTGTTGTCTGATTCACGAGGAGCGGTTGTCTCATTCATGCAATAGACAACCGCTCCTCGTGAATCAGACAACTGACGAATGCACTATACTCCCGAATTAGAAACCCTACTACCGTTATAGAATCCCTAATCCACATGTGGCTGGTCTGATATGATAATAAGATTCTTTATCTCATCTCTGTATTTTTCTATGAGGATAATAAATCAGGTATTTCCTCAATGTTCCTCTGTCAGTCCGCATATCTTCCATTCTGCTCATCCTCTCCATGTCTGTTATCGCCCCTCCACTCATTCCCTTAGGGAACGATGTCTCTTCGTATGCAAATGCCTCATTTCGCACATCTCTCAGCCGATTGTTAGTGAGGAGCAACATTGAAGAGGGGGAATTGTCCCTTGAGGGAGGGGGAGGGTCTTCCATTCCCTTGACTCATTCCTCATCTAACATCCTCCTGGTCCACTCTTACAAATGACGCCACTCTTGTGTTTCATTCAACACCCTTCAGTCTTCATTCAACCTCTATTCTTCTAACAATTCAATGTACTCTCAACTTCTCCCTCACAGTAATCTCTTCCCTTGAAAAGTCGTTCAGATTCATGGGAAAGATAGACGAGAAAAGAGTGTAGATGGCCACTTTTTGTGTCCTTTTCCATTCTCTTCTTTACATGATTCACTTGTCTCTCACTCACTGCCATAGGCACTTCTCATAATCTTTTTGTCTTCTCAGCACATGTTCCTCCCTTTCATTCCACTTCCTTCTCCTTTCTATCAAACCCACTAGGGTTTATAAATCGGTAGCACAGTGCATTTCACATTCATCCAATTTCCGCGGATCGCTTATATCTATTTTCGATAGACAACCGCTCCGATTAGACAGATGGAAAATGCACTTTACTACAGATTTAGAAAGCCTAATACCCACTTCTCCTCTCTGAATAGATGTTGTGAGAATGGAAGACAACATTTCTTTGAGAGAGAAGAAGGGGGTCAATGAAATGTGATCCATCCTCCAATGTGTCCCTTCTGAGTGTCCCTTTTGTATCACTCTCTTCCTTCTCAATGTCAAAAGTGGACTGACTGAGTGAGTAGAAGTCTTCCCTCTCTCTCCCTCTTTCCTCTCTTCTTTCTCATCTTCCAGTCACTTCTTTCACTCCAATCACTTCAATTCCTCATCTTCTCTCATTCTCCTCATTGTCTCTTCTGTTCTGGATGTCCTGAAAGTGATCCTGATCCCCCTCAGGAACATGATATTCTTCTTCTCGCCCTGTCTCTTCTTCTCTGTCTCTCTCATATCCCCATTGTCTCTCACAGTTCCGGTCTCTGAAGGGCGTCGTTGACACTCACGCCAATCTTCTTCCTTATCCCCTTTGAGTAATATCCGTATCCCTTCTCATCTCCTATGGATAGAGAGCGCATTCATTCATTATGTTCCCTTCTCATTATTCTCTTCTCCTCAGATGGAATGGGCGGACTGACCTTTGTTGGAATCATTTGGACTGTTGTCTCTCTCCTGGCAACTGTACTTCTGGCAGGTACAGTAATCCCAGTCCCCTTCCAGTCAGGAACTTCCCTTCAGGAGGAGTTATTGTACCTGAATGGTTGGTGGGAACCATATCGGCCAATGGGAAGACTCTCGCAGCATTCTTCGGTGCATACAAGAGATGCAACTATCCAATCTACGATGAGGTAACCATTGATCGTAATCCTACCTCTTTTACTCGTCAACTGTGTGAGTGTTGATGGAATAGTGGTGTGGGAATGATAAATAGTTGTGATTTGTCTTGTGTTCACACCACATCCATCTGTCCCTTCCCCTCACCCTTCACCCCTCACACTAATTGTCCCATGTGTCATGTTCTGTCCCTTTATCCTTTTATCTGTTGACTGCCTAACTTGGAGGATCTCGTGATAACGAAGATCAGATATCTATGGTGAGGCTAATTCATTACACTTTCGGATTCGCTTACTTGTTTGGCAGCTCCAAGTTATGTTTGACCAATATCTATAGGTTTTTTTAGTGAAGTGCTTGGTTCAGATTATGGTTTCAAAATCGTTAAAAAGATGTATTTCTCCATCGTCTAATCTCCTTGTGGCTATGGTCTCTACGTTCGTTGGACAACCTCTCCTCAGATATTAGACGAACGAGAAATGCACCTTTTATTATTCATGTAAACCAAAGTGATCGTTGGACAACCTCTCCTCAGATATTAGACGAACGAGAAATGCACCTTTTATTATTCATGTAAACCACTCCTCAAATTTCGTTCCTGCGAGGCAGTTGCTATATCAAATTCGCATGCTATTACGCTGTTTTTTTATGGTCCAGGACGCGATTTCGCATGTGTTTCACCAGTAATATGCATTATCTGGATTTCACTTCAGTTTACATGAATAACGCCGATTTGGAATCCCTAGTTCCCATGGTCCCAATATAAAACTATATTGATGATTAAGGACTCTTCGATGATTGCTCTGGTAGAAGAGTGTGGTCGATACACTTCCCTCTTTGCTGTTCCATCCCTATATTGGAGAGTGACAATAGTCCTTGTGATAGCAGGTATCCCCTCCCTCTCCCTTCCCCCTCCTCAATCCATTCAGGTACTTCTCTTTCCCTTCTTCTCGTATTCCTTCTCATTCCCTCCATATGTACTCCTCATGTAGTCAATGCCTCCACAGCAGTTGTAGTTGGATTCTTCCAGATTGTATCGGGTCAGTCCCCCCCCCCCTCTAGGGGTTCTAAAACGGTGAATTTGTCGTCATTCTTCTCCGGAGCGCGGTTCTCTCACTCCATGATAGACGACGGCTCGGCGGAGAAGAATGACGACTAATTTACCGTTTTGGAATCCCTCCTCCTTCCTATCACCCCATTCCCCTTCAGTTGTCTTCATCTCAGCCGGACTAGTAGTCTATCCCCTTGGATGGGATAACAGTGAGATGAGAGGAGCCTGTGGAAGATCAGCCGATCGATATCAATTGGGTACGGTATCAGAGGGAGTCGTTGCAGGAGCCTAGTTGATTCAGGAGAGTGCAGGATAGGGAGGGCATTCTATGCAGTTGTGGCTGGTTGTGCACTCCTCATCGCAGCTGGAATGATGTCCATTTGTGGAGGAAGAAGACCTGAGGTGATGATTGTCAAGACATCAGGGGAAAACGGTAAATTCGTCGTCATTTTTCTCTTTCGCGTGGTTGTCTAGCATGGAGTGAGACAACCGCGCTCCGGGGAAGAATGACGACAAAGTTACCGTTTTAGAATCCCTAGAACCTCTAGGCTAGAAGGCAATCAATGAAAAGATATGTGTCCAGGTCTGCGATCGGAATGAAGAGAAAAGAGAAGTGGCTAATCCAGAGAAAGGATTCATACGAGGATATGAACAAGGAGAAAGAAGTCTTCATAGGGTATAATCTATTCCTTTCTAGTCCATACACCCTGGAAAAAAAATGTCGCTGAAAGTGTCAGTTTGACTAACCGCAGTTCAAAACTGTCACTAGCGACAGATTAACTGTCCGTGACGACAGTTTCAAACTGCGGTGCGTCAAACTGACACTTTCAGCGACATTTTTTTCTGTGTGTTCTCTTTGTCAATTCTAGTCTTTCATTCATTGCTCAATGTACTTATTCGTCCCTGTGTGTCTCAGGTTATTCTGCCACATTTGACATAAAGATGTGTGATCTCAGTCGATTGAGTACAAACAGAAAGTAGTTCTTGTTTGGAAGAGAGTCAAATAAACCCTGTGAATGTTTCTGTCAGTAGAAGTGACGTGCAATGTGTCAGTTGTTCCCTTTCACTCAGTCTTCATACGAACTCTTCTTTCCTCTTGACTACATAACAATACTTGATTGTACTCTAAGGTTTGTGTCCGGTTTGACGCAGTTTCTAATCCTGATTACAATCTTCTCCTCGTCCTCATCCTCTTACAATACCACGTGCATATTCTTCTCTTTCGTCTTGCATCCACACTCTTTCTTGTCCTCTTCTCTCAGTCTCAAAGTATAAAGGAACAAGATCTGATCATTGTCCCAACAACTCTTATCTATGTCCTGACATATCATTGAGTACATTCTAGTGTTGGCAGATTGATTACTTGATGGGTGATGTTTCAAGGCTACTATATATTTGTAGATTTACGGCATATCATATACCATCTGTGAAACATAACCCATAACGTGATCAAACTGCCAACCATAGTACATCCACTCCCTTTTCTTCTCTTTCCTTTCCTCTCTCTTCACAATCATTTACTTTCCTCTCATTTCTTTTCCCCCTCCGGTTCCTTTATTCTCTTCTCATTCCCGGTCCTCTCCTCTTCATCCCAAAGTGTAAAACTGCACGTGATATCTGTTTCCGATCATACGTTCAGCCACTTCTTTCCTTTTAAAAACCAATTTCAATCATTTTCGTATATTTGCCTCGTTTGCAGCCAAACTGTCTCCATTTATATCGCTGTAGATCGTGCAATTCCCAACGTGTGCCCAGATGTTCTTTTTCTATTACTTCTCTGAATCCCACGCATGAGAAATGATTTCCGTTCCAATGTTTCACATTGTTCAAAGTGACTTTTCTTCTCTCATCCGGGAATATTCTCATTCCATTCAATTGTACTTTTCTCTTCTCTTGGATCTTCTGAACAAAGACTTCAATCATTGTGCATTGTTCTGGTCAGTAAGAATGTAGATATCTCCTTCCTTTCCCTGTCCACTCCTTTGATAACCATTGCTTGGGGTGTTGTGTATTGTGTAGAGGGAGACTTGGTATCAACAAACGCGGGACCTCCCATTCTTCTTTTCTTCCATCAACGACTATTCTCTCCTCCTCAACAACTATCTCCTACTCAAAGTTCATTCCTTGCAGATACAGTCAGTGAGTGAGTGTGTATCTACCCTTCCAATCTCTCCATTGGGGATCCTCCCCCTCTCTCAGTGACAGTATGATGTTTCCTCGTAAAATGAGTGAGTCCATTCCTACTCCAATATTCAATGCTCTTCAAGTCGTCAAGAATACAAATAGTGAGTCATATCATTGACCTGATCAACACAATCCTCCCCTCATCACTCATCTGTTCACATTTCGCGCGCGTTCAATGCCCATTCATCCCTCTGCTTCTTCTCTTTTCTGTCCCTGACAGAATCCCAGTTGTCCCTTCTCTCTCTTCCTCTGTCTTTCCTTCTGGAAAAACACTCCCACTCCCGTATCCTTTAAGGAGCAATTACATTTGCGTCCTATGACAGACCTATTCCTCTCATATGGGAAGAATTGGGTCTTCCTCTGGTAAATGACTCTCGACTCAATTCATGACCCATTTATGCCCGATTTGAATTACCGTAGTTTTTTCTATTATCCGGATTAGCATGGATTACGGTTTTGAAAGTTTTTGTTTTCATTTTAGATTTTCTGATTTTTTCCATGCCATTCTCTCAAATTTGGGTGAATTGGACAATGATTGTAGGATTGGTATGCTCCTCCCCCTCTGCCATCCTCACTCTCACGATTCTTTCACATTCTCGCTTTAGCTAACACGCGCCGCGGCTTCATTTTGTTGTCCAGATTGCAAACCTTCTCTCAAACCCTGCAATCGCTAGCACTTTCTTATGCTGCTCTTCGCCTTTAACGAACTTTCTGCACATGGCAGTTGGCTGAAAGAGGTCCATCTTTGATGTTGCACTAGAATATTTGGGGGCCTTCTAATAATATATTCAAGAGAACGCACGAATTGATTCCAGGCACCAAAGGCGTTTCTCAGTTTTATTCATTCAGTTTTAAGTATTGCGTGCACAGCTCATTCTTAGTTACGTTCCAGCATTAACACGTCATAATTTAATGGGTGTAAATTCGGGTGATGGATGAGGGAGTAATTGATATCACGTGAATGGATGTGATCACACTCCTTATCTGTAGTAGAATCGCGCGTGCACGGTACCGATAGGGAAACTGTTCAAGGGGAGATATTGAATAGACGAGAGAGGGAATAGAGAGTGAAGGAAAGGGAATCTAAAGGAGACATTCTCTCATTTCTACTTCCACGTCTTCTGCTATGTATCGCTTTTTTGATTCAGGACTGAAGCTTCCGGCTAGAATTCGCCGTAAGTACACATTGATTGTATTGTGGATGGGCGCTATTCTGTGATGATTATCTCTCTGTCTCATCAATATGTGTCTCAGACATGCATGTGGGTGTACAGGCATCAAACATTATTCAATCTCACAATTCCCTCTCCCACCGTTACCCATTCCCCCTCTCTTTCTATCTAAAGTGCATTGGCTTCTGTGTCTTTCCTCGTTGACCTATCGACCAGCTAAGTAGATCGCTTTCCCTTGCGCATGGAAAGTAGTTGAGTAAACTTCCAATGATAAATTGACGTATCAAGGTCAGCGATGTCGTGGAATTATCTTTGTAGCCCTTAGCAACAGCGGTGTTCTTCTCGCAAAACTGAATGAATCACATTCGCTACTAAAAACTTCGTGTGGACTGTTTTAGTGCGGGTGCGCGATAAAAAATGAAGTTGATGGGTCGGTTGTATGTGGGGTCACCACTATCCTAGTGTTAGTCGTTCCATTTAGGATAGGGTTGCTGATTGTGAACAAGTTTTTTTGAGTTTTTTTTTTTTGCTATTTTGAGTAACTTTATTCTTTCCCATTCAGTACAAATAGGATATTTATATACAAATGTGATAATTATTTATACTTATAAGTATTTAACTATTTGTGTGAATGTGTCTGATTGAGGCGACACGATATCACTGGTGGAGCCAGTGGAAGTTGAAGTGGGAGGCATCCCTCTACTCCACACCCTCGCTACATCCGCCTCTTCCTCTGACGTCCTCTCTTCCTCCTGTCCCAATTCTGACGAAGGATACTGTAGTCCAACACACAGGTACTTTTATTCATTTGTCTCATCAACCATCGTTCATATTTCCAGAGAAAATCGAGTTCTCACAACACAAATGACGAAACAAGAGGAAGAAAAGAAACGAGTATGTTGTTATTTGTTGTTATGCCTTGTTTAGAGTTGTTTTATTTAGTTCTCTTTCAGGTGTACAAGGTTGTCCTGACAGGGGGTCCATGTGGTGGAAAGACCACGGGACAGGTTACATACAATCGCATTTGTCACTCTTTGATGTCATTCGTTCAGGAAAGACTCGCAACCTTTTTCGAGAACATGGGATGGAAGGTCTACACAGTACCAGAGACTGCTACAGTACTCCTCAGTGGAGGTTTACACCATATACATGGATGTTGTTATCTTGTGTTCATTGCAGGAGTCAAATTCGCTGAGTTGACAACTGAGCAGGCGTATGAATTCCAGAAAGATCTCCTCTTAACTCTAATCAGAATTGAGGACGTGAGTCTTTTTTCGAATGTGAAATATTGTGCGGGACATAAATAGTGGAGAGTGGATGTGATAAGAAGGTGCGAATACATTGCCCATAGGCTATGATTGACGTGTTGAAGGGTCCTTATCGTGTGATATTTGTGGGGGATGGTAAGACACTCGATCACTATGCAATGACAAATAATGACGGATGACTACTATTCCTATTGCCTTTCTGCACGTTCGGGGGAAGCAATGAACATAAACGTTGAGATGGAAGAGGACGTTTAATGTGGTTGTGTTGAAATGACTCCTCTTCCTTGTTTGCTTTCGGGTGTAGCAAAGGGACGAGAAATTGGAAACAGTGTGATGAAAGATAAGGGAGGGAGATAGTAGCCATGACGATAGAAGGTGACAAAGAGTGACTAGTCCTTAAATGGACAGAGGTCACTTTGACTAATGATCTCTGTACAATGAATAGTGGGTGGAAGGGGGAATGAAAGGGAAAGTGTCAAGCAGATAGTACAACAATTTGTTTAGCGGACAGTAGAAAGTAGATGAGAGGGAGAGATTAGACATAAGGGAACATAGAAAGTGAAGGGAAATGGAGAAAGAGAGGAGATTGGCAATTGGGATAAGAGAAGGAGGCTATCACAAGGTCACTACAATACATACAATGTTACTCTTGAGGTCTTCTTCAACCAAGCAAGTCTGGAAGAGAAGCGACGGGTTCTCATCATTTGTGATCGGTGAATTCATTATTTGAATTCCCCGCCCATAAGAGTGAAAGTTTTGAATGAGTGAATGAATACACATTACATCTTACTACATAGACAAGGTGAATCCTTGTACTTGTCCTGTAAATAGTACTGAATAGAAGTCTCAACATGGTCCCCAAATGGAAGTGTAATGATGGCCTCTGTTGAGAGTGTCTTACAATTGACTTTGAAGAGGAGCCATGGATCCATCTGCATACATCGATGCTGATTCATGGCAGAGAATGCTGAAGGAATGTGGATTGGAACAATTCAATCTGCGAGAGAACAGATATGACCAAGTGAGACTGACTGTCTTCTATTGGATAAAAGAGTATTCCCTTAAGGTCATTCATCTTGTAACAGCAGCTGATGGTGCAGAGAGATTCTACACTTTGGGCAACAACAAGACAAGGAGTGAATCCATCCAATCTGCTATTGAAGTGGATAAGATTACAAGACAAGTCAGCCATTCCCTTCTGTATACAGTAATCTATTGTTGACTCTTGAGGCATGGTTGGGTCATCCATATGTGGACATAATCGATAATGAGAATACTCCTTCATTCGAGGACAAAATTCGTCGTTTGATTGAAGTGATCAGTGATCGTGCGGGAGTGGAAGTGTCGGATCGACTCAAGCTTGACTCCAAGTATGCATTAATTACTGTTTATTTTTTGTTTTAAAATGTGTTATTCTTGCATTTTAAATTGAAATGGTTTAAAAAATTTTAAAAAGTTTTTTTAAAAAAAATGTATGCATTGCAGGAAGAGAAAGTGGCTCATTCTTGATTTCGATGATTCCAAGTTCCCCAAGTACGAAGAATTCGAAGTGAAACACGACTATCTGATTACAGAGAAGAAAGAACTTCAAGTAAGTTGAAGTGGTTGAATGTTGGAATGTCCTCCTTTGACTGAGATTTATGATTGTCTGATAGAGATGCCCATTACTGTACGTACCTAGTGTAACAATGTAAATGTACTTCAAAAACTGAGTCTCAATGTTTGTTGTTGAGGTTCGCCTTCGTTCTCGTTGTCAGAACAATCGAACAACGTACACTTTGACTACACGGACATACAATGCAAAGGATGGAGTCATTGAGACGAGAATGCAGTTGTCATTGAAGGTGAGGAGGGGATATCTTTTTATTTATTTATTCATCAAATAATGATGTGACATCAATAACGTGGCACACACAGAGAGAGGGGGAACAGGGATATTGTTCATTCAATGGGAACTCGATGATTACAGGACTACCAGAGCTACTATCGACTAAAGGACAAGTCGAGACAGACTATTCACAAACTAAGAAGATGTTTCTCATTCGGAAAGCAGTACTACAATCTGGACATCTATGTTGATCCTCTTCCTCCTGCTTGTCTGGGAAAGAGACTCATGATTCTGGAGACGTACACAACGAAGAAGCTTGGAGACAATGAGGGTCCTCTTCATCCAGAATTCCTTATTGTTGAGAGAGTGAGACAATTTGACTTCTTTCACATTCATTCATTCATTATTACAGGAGATTACTGGAGATCAGGACTTCTCAATGTATTCCCTCTCTCAAATTCGTTCAAGTCGTCTCAATTCTGGTTCTTCTTCTGAGTCGGAATGCTGCAAAGGCCACTGTGATGAGCGTGGAAAACGTTCTCTCAGTTATGCAGAGCTAAAGGTGAGACAGTCAGTGGATACTATAGCTCACGAGGGACAGTCAGGGGATACTGTGGCTCACGAGGACTGAATGAAGAAGCATTGATGTTTTCAATTGCAGAAGGAGAAGCAGAGACAACGCGAAGAGGAGGAAGAATCAACGAGTACTGCAAGGGAATTGCCACCAAAGGAATCATTGAATGTAAGATTAGAGTGAAGGGAAAGGAATGAAAGTATTGATTACAGGATACGGAAGATAAGACGGATGAATTGTGTTTCAATGAAGATGCTGATGATGCATGAATACTGTGAATGAAGAACAGTCAATGAAGAACCTCTTCTGCCTTGTCATCCTCCCTCCATTGATAGCTTTAACAGTAGTTGATAGTGCGTGTTCCATTCCACATTGTGCAATCCTTTTGATTGTGCTTTGTTGGTTGTTTGTGCATGTCCATTGCTTTTATCCATTCTATTACTTTCATTTGTTGACACTTTCCAAGTTTATGTCTAATTTGTTGAGTCACAACCATTGTGTATGTTAGCCGATTATTGTTACTTATTTCCTTTTTCCTTTTTGATGAGCTCAACGGAACAAAATAGTTTCACGCCTAATAACATTTAGCATTTGATGATATCAAATTCAATTTCCATCATCATGTTTTATCTTCTCTCAACTAATTTGCTCCTCACCTTTCCCCCAATTTCTATTTAGTACTTTTAAAGTTAATCTAATCTATCCTTTCGTATTTGTTATAAGAGATTGCCAAGTCCCTTTCCTCCTCAATCCATATGAAAGCCATTACGGTTACCGTATCCCCGATCCCGAGCGATTCAGTCGCGTTCTTGTATGATATAGTAAAGAGATTGATGAATGGAGTGGTGTAATGGTATGAGGTAGACTCAATGACTCCTCCAACAGTATCTCAAGTGTTGAATGACAGAGCAGAGTTAGAGTTTTTTTTAAACACTCGCGCGCCCATTAGAAATTCCGCGCCGCGCTTTATGCCATCGCAAAATGATGCATTCCTCCTGCAACGTTTTGCCCTGTTCATCGTACATAATGTTATAGTCTAGAATGTCCGGTAATTTTCCATCGGTTCTATGACGTTCTCCTTCTTATAAAAAGCCTCTTTTTGTCACTTTGCCACAGACTGTAGAGGAGTTGATGTATTTAGATGGTGGGAGAGTCCGTCAACAGACAGACTCCAGTCAGGAGAAGAAGCCAAGGAGGAGGAGGTTGGACTGTGTTGAATGATATCTATTAGAATCCTATTGTTGAATAGATGATAATGAAGACAAGGAGAACAGGAAGAATGGAAGTGTGGATGGAGAAGGTGAACATTGAGAATGACAATTGTGATGAGATGGTGTGTTTAGTGAAGAAAGGAAGTGAATCAGAAAAGCGAGTCGTCTCACTCATTCCGCGACCACAACTCGAAAGAGGTATTCAATGAATTGTCAAATGTAAAGTGATCGTACTTATTGAGTTACTCCACGACAGTTGGCACAAATGGAGATAGAAGAGAAGAAAGAAGGAGAAGGTTAAGAGATGATCTCATTGTCTATTCAACCAAATGTATTGCAGATAGGAAACAAGACACACCGGGAAGGATTCCAAGTGAGTTACGATGCATTCGGACGAATAGATAAGGGTTTATAAGGAATATTTCACTTTTATAGAATATTCCGGTGTGAGTTGTAATGAACTGTACAATTCATTGTACCTGCACTCATAATGAGTGGCTTCTCACCCTCTTTCTCTTCACACTAAATACCTTCTGACTATTATATCAGTGATCTTTCTTTCGTCATTAATGTTCCTTTAGTACTCTCTGTTGATCTACTTAATTGTTGTTGATTCAGATTCACGCATACCTCTTCCAACGATTACCCGTAGCGGAGAGAGTCAGTGGTTGTTACCTTGTCTTCATTACTCTTACCCTCAGACACTCCATCTTCTGCAGTTTGCAATAGAAGCTTTTCCTTCGACGATCTTCCTGTCACCACTCCCAACAGAAGAGAACGTGAGACAAACAATATTGACGAACACTCAGTCCCTCTCATTTCATAACCATAGGATGCTTAGCATTGAAATGACTTTGTACACCACTCATATAATTGCATATACGCGTATCTGCAGCGACTCCATCTCGTCCACCTTATCTTCCTTCTACTGCCAGAAAACAGAGGACTCGGACAACATCGAAGGAGACCACAGGTGTGTCATTGACAATTTAAGAGGGATGACTCCTTCTTTTGTTGTACTACTTAACTATTGTTCATTCAGATGCTCCTCTTCCTCTCCGACCTCTCCGTAGCAGAGAATGTCAGTGGTTGTTGCATTGTCTTGATTACTCTACTCCTCAGGTACTCCATCTTGTGCATTGTCCACAAGGACATTCTCATTTGGCCATCTACCTGTCACCACTCCGAAGGGCAAGAGTAGAGAACGTGAGTCAATCAACTTTGAGGCATGACTATCAATGAATCTGTCTCATTTCATAATTATTGGCACATAGGAAGCTTAGCATTGGGATGACTTTGTACGCTTGGTCATATTGTTGTACATAAGCATACCTGCAGCCACTCCGACTCGTCCTTCTTCTGCCATTCCAAGGACAACTCCATTGAAGGATATACAAAGTGAGTGATTGACAATGGAAGAATGACTATGACAGTCATTGCAGGTCTGAGAAGAAGAACAGCAAGTCAAGGAGACATGACAGATGGAGCGGATACACATCCCGCAATCATTCGACCAAAAAAGGACATTCACACACATCTTGTGAGGAACAAGGATAAAGGTGTGCATCTGTGTTGTTGATGATGAAATGACTGCTGTTGAGATGCTCCCATTTGGGAACAGTGTGGACTACCTCCACCCATGAAACTTGTCTCTGCTCATGGCGAAGGATCTCAAACATGGATTGAGGATGGAGAAAAGGTTAGGAAATGATGGAAGGATAACTGGAGAAGGAAATGTTGAGATGGATGAGAGAGTTGAGAATTGTCGAAAGACGTTGGCAGACCACTCTCTGTTCTACAAGGAAAGAACGGCGTCGACTATGAAGATGAGAGATGAGGTAATTATAGTACGAAGACACTGCTATTTGGATATTTGAGGTAAAGGAGAGAAGAATGGCGTTTCGGACGGGAGTGTGGAATCTCATCGACAAGTATGCACACGTGAGGTCAGAATGAGAATTCTGTACGTCCTTTCAACTCGTTTCCGTTCAGGGATGCATTCGATACGGTGGCCCAACAATCTGATGAATTACAATGGTACAAAGAGAACAGGAGGACGGAATTGTGAATAGAGTATCTCATCTTGTTTGTAGATCCTTTTCTCTTGTTGCATTTAGATACATAGGTACTAGAGACAGTTATTGACATAGGTATTTAGTGAATTTAGAATATTTTTGTTGATCTCGTTTAGGGAGCATCAAGCTTTTGCATTGGTATTGCTTCTTCACTGAACTCGGGCTTTATTTGTGGTTCTTTACGTGGATATTTATTTACGGGATTCGTTTTTTTTTGATCTCGCATTTTGATATATTATACTTTGACTTATATTATCACTCTTCTCTGTGTACGAGTTTTTTATCAGGGTTCAGTTGATAGTCCATTTTTAAATTGAAATAAATATTTTGTTTTATATTCATAAATTTCGTTGGCTACTTTTGCAGGTATAATCCTGTAAAATACCGGTGTGCGATTATCGCGGAGCGATCGACTCAATTGCAAACTGATTATGTCAGATCAAAATACGGTAGCTTCAAGGTTCAACTCTCGTTTGTTTGTTTATTTATCTTCTTTTGTGGCTTTTATACGGTGCATTCATTCCTTCTTTGTTTTTAGAATCAAACTTTTCCGCAGTCAGATAATCGTATTCTTCATCTTAGTTTTGTAATGTATCTTTGATGATAGTTGATGCTAATGACTATCTTTTGAGAGTACTTGAACAATGTCTCCGGTGCCCATTGTGACACTGCAGAATGGAGTGAAGATGCCCATGGTTGGACTGGGCACATGGCAGGTATTCCATCTTTATTGGACGCAAATGAAACTCTTGTTTACAGTCGCGTGATGAGGATGTTCGCAAGGCGATTGAAGTATGATAAGAATGGCCCTACTAAGGTGATGATGTACTGTTAAGGTTGCCCTCATCGATGAGAAATATCCCCTTATTGACACTGCTGCAGTGTACGACAATGAAGACGTTCGTATACATTCTCACTACTTATCCACTCTCATGATTGTAGATCATTGGAGAAGTTGTTACGAAATTGATTGGAGAGAAGAAACTGAAAAGAGAAGATGTCTTCATCACTACCAAGGTTGAATGAGGGCATGAGACTAATGAATGTATTGATGGTTGCAGTTGTGGACTACTCACTTGAATCCTTCTCGTTCAGAAGATGGAATCAAAGAATGTCTGAAGAGACTCAACATGGACAAGGTCCTCTTTTCATTCTCTTCATCCACCAATTATGTAATCTCAGGTGGATCTTTTGCTTGCTCATATGCCCACTGCATTCGACATCAACATGTCAAGTCAAGAAAAGGAGATCACCGTTGAGGATGTGTGGAAGGTACATTGTCAATTCTCACAATGAATCATACTGTATTCACAGGGACTGGAAGCCATTTACGACAAAGGATTGGCTCGTGCCATTGGAGTGTCGAACTGGAATGCAGAACAGATTGAAAGAGTGATGAAGGTAGCCAAGGTTCCCATCCATAATGTACAGGTTAGAATTTTTCTCAAAGGGAATCATACACAAAAGGTATCGATTGAAGGTTGAACTGTATGTGTACTTCCCTCAACATGAACTGTATGAAGTGTGTAAGAAGCACGGTATTTCACTCACTTCATATGCTTCAATGGGATCGCCTGGAAGAGTCAACTTCCAATTGCCAACTGGACAGTCAGTCATCTTCTATTGTCTCCTTCTACTGTTGTCTTTGTAGGAAATTGGACTGGGCACCCGCTCCTTCTGCATTGGAAGATGAAAAAGTTGTGGAATTGTCAAAGAAGTACTCAAAGTCTCCTGCACAGGTTGGTAATCGATTGATTCCTTGTGTATGATTTGTCCATTAGATCCTTCTTCGTTATTGCCTGGACCGTGATATCTGTGTCATTCCCAAGTCTGTGACTCCTTCACGAATCCACGAAAACATTCAACTCTTCGACTTCAAACTTGATAAGGTCAGATTGACACTCTCTTTTCATTCTTTATTGATGTGGTTGACAGGAGGAAGTGGCAGCACTCAATTCCCTCAAACACACTCAACGTCTATTCCTCCAGGACTTGTATGTTCATTCTACACTCTTTTCCTTGTCTTCAATTCACTCTCTTTCAGCATGGTGGGACATCCCGAAGATGCATTCAAGAACGAACGCAAATAAGGAATTACTGTGCAGTGGCAGGCTAGAGTATGTACCTTTCTTTTTTTGTTAATAGTAACATTCTAAGTTCATATTCATGCAATTCCTCGCTTGTTCACTTGATATATTGCTATATCATTGGTATTCTTTGATCGTTTATTGATTATTCATAGTACTGTAGATTGCTGATAAAGGTTGATTAGAATTGATGAAGAGTTGAAGTTGAAGCCGTAATATTCGGTGAGATATCTTGTGCGTGATGATAATGTGTATTCGAGTGATTATAGATGCTTCCAATTGTCATTCGATGCACTGTCAGTCAAATGAGAATACATGGAAGGACTGTCAATGAGTGTATGAGACCACTCATACATGGTGGGTACAGGGAGTCAGTCACTTCATTCACTCTCCTCTATAGCATCTTCTTCTTCACAATCACTCCGATTCGCTTCTTCTAAAGTAGAAAACGAACGAAAGGTTTGTTCTCCTTCAAAAGTTTTGTTGTATCTTGATATGTTTTACAGTCGATATCCCTTGTGGAAGACAAAGTGCAATCACTATTGGATGCTCCTGAGACAAAGGTATTCATTCATCTGTCCTATTCTCTATTTCCTCTTTAGATTCCCAAAGCCCTTTCCCGTATAGCAGCTGCTCTTCGTATTCGATTCGGTTCTGATCCAGTGGATCCAAATCTCAAAGTGGTTAGTCTATTTCATTTGTGGACACAAAAGAATTGTTCATTTAGTTACTCGATGCAGCCTCATCCCAATTGTATTTCCATTGTGCAGATAACTTTGAGTACGAGAAGTTGTGTGCGGGTGAGTGAATGAGAGGAGTGAAGAGGAGAGATGTGTCTTCCATTTGAGCATTTGGCCTTCCTGACTACTTCTCTACCTGGTACAAGTTGATGTTGATGCATGTATGGTTAGTTGTCCCTTCTCTTCTCCATTATCGATTGTTTCTATCGATTGATTGATTACAGGATGATTCTACTTCGAGTGCATGTTTCCCTTGAGGGGGATGCATATCTTCGACTACAGAGAAGTCTTCTATCTGCCATGTGGTTGGACATCGATAAGAGACTCGAGATCATTGGAGTGAGCAATCAATCAATACTCATTTGAGACAATCATTCAGAAAGAACACGGAGAAATCCTCAATTCTGCGAAGGACATGAAAAGAATGCATGGATTACATCTGCAGACATTCTTTGAATACGATGAGGTACCGGAATGGACATTTATCCATTGTTTTCTATAAATATTGTAAGATCTAATTATGCTTATCCTGTTGAGTAGGGTTTCCATATCAATTCATTTAGTTCATTTGTCTTTCTTCTAATTTCTGCATATCCGTTCTCTCTTCATGCGATAGACAAAGAGGTTAGACAAGTGGCAAATGCACTAAATGAATTTATAAGGGAACCCTTCTATTGGACATATCCAGGGACAAAATAGTACATTTCCAAACATTTCCTCAGAAAAAAATCACATAAGGGTCCCCCCTTATGATATTTGACCCCCCGCCCGCCGACCGACCCGGACGAAAAAATCACATAAGGGTCCCCCCTTATGATTTTTGACCCCCCGCCGCTGACCGACCCCCCGGAAATGTAGTTATTTTGTCCCTGGACATATCATCCCCCATGTTTCATATTGCAGGGATTCCTAGTAGATGATCCTCGATTGGCAGGCGCTCTATGGAGGAATCTCTTCATTTCTCGAGATGTTGACCCAGCCCATGTCGTGGCAGCCATAAAGTACATCAGGAGTACGGTATGTTGTATGTAAGAGTGACTGTAATTGAATGATTCACTTGAGGTTGCATGGTTGGATACTCTTGATCTGATGGACATATTGACTGATGGAGTCAAAGAATGGAAACAATTGGCCCCTAAGACAAAGACAAATCAGGCTTGAAATGGTTGTTCTCATCTTGATTGTCAACAGTTAGAGTATACTAGTTACAGATACTGTAAGATATTGTTTCACTGATTCGTCTTTATCTTAAATGTTCTTATTTTTGCATCGACGGGTATTTGTTGTTGATTTATTTTAGAGAACATTTATAAACGAATTGAATCATCTTTTTCTGATCAATTGCGTTATGAGAACTCATTGAGAAGTGAATATAGTTCCTTTTACAGGAAGAATGGAAATGGGGGATTATATGTGGAAGAAGGAGTGGATTCCTCCTCTCCCCCCTTGACGTTGTGTAAAGTCAAAGCATCACTTTTGCACTCTTCTCTCCCTCTCTTATTCACTCACTCTTTCATTTGTCTCTCTTTCTCTCTTCTCTCTCATATCTCAATGATCTCTAGTATGGGAAGACAGAAGATGCTGCCATTCTCCATCTTCTCTCATCTACATTCACTCACTTTCCTTATTCTTCGAGTACCAACATATTTGTTATAATCCCTTGTTGTCCAAATGAAATGTTCCTCCTCAGTCTACAAAATGTGAATGAAACAGAATGCATTCCCTTATCTCACAACTTTCTTCTTCTTTCCTCTTTCAAAACTTGAAGATGGACTTGTCCCTTGAGAATTGACGTCAGATGTTCACACGTCAAATTCTCTTCCTTGCATGAATAACAGCCTTTCAGGGTGGCCGAACACCCTTCACAGAGCGAAAACGACCTACCGTAATCTACAGTAATCGTTGCGAGCGACCGTAGTCGAGTACCTTACTACGGTAGCAGAAGGCAGTAGAGAAGAGTTGAGAGAGGGAAGAAAGTGGCCGGAAGTACCTAGTGGAGAGGTGCGAATGTTCCACAACTGTTATCATGAATATTTTGTAGAATGGCTACAAAGAGTGCGAATGGAGTCAATGGATTGAGTCCACCCAAACCGCCATTTAGAAGACAAGGATCAAGTGGTAAGATATTATTCAATGGGGGATAATAATAGCCATTTACTATGTTATTCTTATTTATTCAATTCGACAATTATACATGTCATCAAATGCACCATATGAAGGTTTCCTGTTTTCCCATTACACTTCTCTTGCATTTATTCAAGATTAGCATGTTATCAAACGACGCTTTCCTTCTCCCTTCCCTTCCTTGTACATTTCCCGGCGGGCATCCCTCGTGCCCCATTGGCGCAGTTGGTTAGCGCGTGGTACTTATAATGCCGAGGTCGGGAGTTCGATCCTCCCATGGGGCAAAGTTTTTTGCCCAATGTGATGAATGTTTTGGATGTGTCTGCATGCATATACGAGATGGTAGACGTTAGATGCGTGCGTGCTGTCTATTTCTCATCGTCTCTTCACCCCCTTCAGTCTCTTCTCTTCTCCTTCTTCTTCTCTCCTTCAACAACACTCTCTACTCCTCCTTTTCCACTTGATTCTCTCTCTCAATGGACTTCCACTCCATTTTCCTCCTCAATCGCAAATCCCCTGTTCTCCTTCTCATTTCTTATCTCATCATCCCTTTACTCTAATTCCTTCCTTCTGTTCTCTTCTCTTTTTTTACCCTCTAATAACGCTTTCCATTATCTTCTTCTTCTTTCCTTCTTCCTCCTCATCCATTCCACCCTTCCCTTTTCCCTTTATGACTATTCTCAAGTAAACCAATGGCTACTCTCAAAGAAGAAATCAATCTCCTTTCATATTCCGCCAATTCTTTTGTCCCTTCCTTTCTCCTCTTTCCTCCTACCTCATCTCTTTTTCTCTGTCCTCTCCTCTTCTTCCTCACTCTCTTCTCTTCAGAAGACGTCATCTTCGAGGATTCCATTTGCCTTCCTGTCGATTAGAGTAATCCGTTGATTGCCTCTCTCCAAATATTTGTCTATCACTCTCATCCGTATCATTCTCCTCTCTTCCTTCCTCAGGTTCAATTCCTCTATGAGTAGACGTCGTCGTCAAATCTTCTCTTCTGATGACTTTCGACAATATCAACGAGGATATCTATCCCGTCCCTCAGCCATTCCTGACTTCATTCTCCCTTCTTCTCCCTCAACCTCTTCCCTCAATGGATTCCCTACCAGGGTCCCGAACGGATTCTCTAATGGATACAGTAACCTGTCTAGACGATGTTCAACCACTTCACTTCTGTCCACATGTTGCTGTTGTGGAGGAGAAAGTAAATTGGGGGACGGGGGTTTCTCTTTCTGTCATTGTCTCTCATTTGTCCTTCATTCTCATCTCTTTCAGTGCAAGGAACTCATCCCCTGGCTGTTGCTGTCGTTCATGGAAGTCCCGTTGATTATAGTGTTACAAAGGTGCGAATCGAACCTCCGCCCCCATACTCCCAGTCCTATCCTCTAACCACTCGACTACCTTCAGGGAGGAGCTCGGACATGGATCGTCCTATTGGTCTTTGGACTTTTATGCACGAGTCTGTACTCTCTGGTATCGACGAATGGAAGGGAACGGGGGATAATTGGAGGTGAGGAAAGGGAATGAAAAGAAGGAAATGAGAAGATTGAGAAGTGGATGATGATGATGAAGTGGATACAAGAAGACAAAGGATAGTGGAGATAGAAGATGAGGAGAATGAAGAGGAAGAGAGGGTGAGGAGAGGAGAAAGGAAGAAGAAGGAGAGGGAAGATGTTGCAGAATCAGCAAAGGAGGATAGTAGAACAGAAGAAGGAAGGACAGAAAGGAAAGAAGAAAGAAGAAGAGAAAGAGGAAAGTGAGCAATGTATCATATTTCTATTCTCATCCTTTTGTTTGTAGACAATGTTGTGGAGGAAGACGAGGATGATGAGGAATATGGAGTGACTGTTGAGGAATCAATGCTGGCTGGATTGAGGAGAAAGGTACGAGGAGTCCGCACGGGGTCGTTCACTCGAGGATTCCTTACACGGTCGTTCAGGTGGAACAGAGAATTCGTGCATTCTCTGGACAGAATGAGATGAAGAGAGCTCACACTCACAAGAATAAGGAGGAGGAACAGGTGAGAGAGTGTGGGAAATGAGAGAATCAGAGAAAAATACAATTATGAATGATGATTGTTTTGTTTAGGAAAGGAATTCAAAGTCAAGGAAATCAGCGAGAATAGAAGAGGTTGAAGATGAAGAAGAGGAAGAAAAAGAGAAGGAAAAGGAAGAAGAAGAGGAGGAAGTGAGAATATTAGTTGAATTGTCACAATTCTCTTTACTCAGCAACCGAAATACATACAAAAGGAAAGGAGACAAAAAAGAAGGGGAAAGAGACAGGAGAAGGAAGAAGAAGAGAAGGAAAAGGAGGAAGAAAAAGGAAAGGAAGAGGAGAAAGAGAAGAAAGAGGTTCAAAGAGTACTCATGAATATAAGAATATGAGAACGTTTTCAGGAAGAAATCGAGGAAGAGGAAGTACATGAGGAAGAAGTCCAGAAGGAGGAGAAAGAGAAGGAGGATGAGAAAGAAGAAGGAAATGAGGAGGAAGAAGAAGAGGAGACAATCAAAATGAGTCATACACAAAAGAGAATAAAGAAAAGGTAATGAGCATCTTGATCATTCCATTCTATTCTTCCATTCAGATCTCATATCACTTCTGAACCCTCAATTCGTCCATGTAAAAGGAAGAATTGTCCTCCTGCCTATGATGCTGTACCCAGGAAGAATCTCCTTCTCAAGAAGAAGAAACAAGCAAGTGTCTCATCTCATTCAGATCATGATGAACTGTGAATCTCTCTCAATGTGTAATGTGTCCTCATTGTTAGGAAACGGAATCCATGCAGAAGTGCACATTTCTGTCGTCTAGTTCCCTTGGAGCGGTTGTCTTTCTCGTGTGATGTACAACAGCTTCGAGGGAATTAGACGACCGAAATGTGACCTTCTGCTTGGATTCCGTTCCGTAATCATTGTCATACGTGTCCTTTTCTCAAGTCCTTTCTCTAACTCATCGAGTGTGATAGAATATTGTCGTTGTCTAGTCAGAGTGATCTCATTTAGTCTTGTTCTAGTCATTATCTCTTCATGGGTTCTTTCATTCTGGGTCATCCTCTCTGGTAACAATCTTCTGTTTCTCTCCATTGCCATAAAGGATGTTTGAAGTGAAGTGATTGCCTTTCATTCACATCTATTGACAGTTTATCAGCAACATACGACAGTTTCAAATGACGGGGCGGAAAGGGCAGGTTGAAAGTGACAATAGTGGCAGTTCTTTTTCTGTGTGCATAACAATGAAGAATGAGTGTTACTACACGAAGGAAAAAGAGAATGCATTGATGTGAAGCCATTCCATTCCTCCCTCACAAGATTCTATTTCAGTCTGAATACGATGATGAAGACAACGAAGATTATGAAGATGAGGAAGAAGAAGGAGATTCAGAAGGGGAGAAAGACGATGATCATGTTGGTTGAGTAGACTGTACAATCATTCTCCTCATTCCCACAGGAAGAAGCTGAGACCATCAAAGTACCACCCCCTCCAGTCATCAATGAAATAGTCGCCCTGAGGAAACATCGGTGAGAAACATCTTCATCCTCATCTCACGTGTTTTGTTGAGTGAAAGTGGTCACGATGCATATCATCGACATGCAATCACGAATAGAGATGATCATAGAATAAGGACCGAATTGGATCATATTGACAGACTTCTCGATCAGGTGAGTGGAATGAGGAATGAGAATGATGAATGTATTAGGTTGTTGCATAAGTCTTGTCACATTGGTTCATTAGGTGGTGTTTGCTAGCGAGGAACTCGTTTTAGGTATGGTCACCTATGTCATCATGGAC